>PVJH01009089.1:0-81221 GCA_004026705.1 Nesogale talazaci | reverse complement strand
GGGGGGGAGGATGGTGGTGGATCCTTCCCAGCAGGGAGAAAAGCAGGCCTAAAAGCTCAAAGGCCTAAAGGAGAAGGGCTGAGTGTTCTGTGCTGGGACAGAGAACATTGAAACAGAAGGAGAGAAGGCCAGAGAGGAGTGGGGAGAAGAATGGGGAGTCCCCTCCTGGAGGCCATTGTAGGGGCTTGGAAACTATTTGTTCTGAATGTAACAGCAAACCATTGTGAGGTTTTGAGAAGAATAGCCAGGTCTGCCTTAGGGTTTAAAGGACACACTATGGCTTTTGTGATACAAATAGGCCAGGGGATGTCCCTCAGGGGCAGTGGGAGGGAGGTCAGTCTATTGCAGTCATCTAGAGAGAGGGGAAAATGGTTTTAGACACAGACAAGGTGGTTTGGACAAAGAGCCTCCAGGATTTACATACAAAGGATACTTTGGTCAGGAGCAGGGATTGAACAGAAAGAGTCTTCAGGGATAACTTCAGGCCATAAATATTGAGAGCTTGGAATGCTTCACTAAGGTGATGGGATTGTACCGTAAGACTTGAAGCAAGCAAATGATACGAATTTACACTTTAAAATATCCTGATCGCCATTGAGGTGGGTCACCTTTGACTACAGAGAGGAAAGGTAGAAGCAAATCCAGATGTTTGGACCCAAAATGTAAACCACTAGGGAGCCTTGGTAGTGCAGGGGTTAAGCACTGGGTAGCAAGACCAGCCGAGTCTATGGCACAAAACCACCAGTCACTGCACAGGAGAGAAAGAATCTTCCTGCTCTCTCACAGAGTTCGTCTTTTAAACTCACCAGCACAGTTCTACCCTGTCCTAGAGGGCTGCCATGTGGCACATTGCCTTGATGACAGTGAGTTTGGTTTGGTTTGTCTTTAGGCCAGAAAGACAAGGGGTCTAGCCTAGTGGCTGGGACGAGGAAGAGAAACTAATGGATAGAGACTGCATACCAACAAAACTCACTACCTTCAGAATCCTCTTCCTAATCACCGTCCCTCCGTTCTCTTGTTACATAATCACCTGAATGTTCACCTTCGTCAAGAGTTACCCTTCCATCCTCTCTTCACTTTCTAAATATGGAAGCCAGCTTCCTGACATCATTATTTTTCTCCCCAACCAGGACTCAGTGATCTCCTTGGTTAGAATTTGCAGTTAAAGGGTCCAAGAAACCCATGAAAATATGTTCCGGTTCATTTCAGGCAAAAGTAAATCAAAACCATAATGAGATAACACCCCCCCCCCCAAAGGAATAGTGCTTGTGAAGATAAGGTATAAACAAATGTCCTTTATTTTGACTTTTCTAGCCTACTTGTATTGCAAATATTCAAACCAGGATAAACTGTTTTGGTTTTTTTCTTTTTCGGTTCTCTTTAAGAGTTCATAACTTGGAGTATGTTGATGTAGGTTCCCTGACACTCATGAACCTTTGCAGCTTCTCTAACACGCCTCCCAACTTTGGAAGCAGATTAGGTACAGGCACCTTACTATGGGAGGCTCAGCTGATATGCTATGTGGCAGTCACGTAATCTGGTATCAATTTGAGGATTAAGAGTGTACGATGGGGTCTAGCCTGTCAATGTGAAGATAGCCAAGGAGAACCCTGTGTGGGCATGGCCTTCTCCTGAGAATTCCAGCAAATGTGGTAATTTCTTCTTGGAGACAGGAGACAGTATCTCTCTAGATTTACTTCCTTGAATACTTTCTACTGACAGTGCTTACTCCCTTGGAGACAATCAACTGTCAAGGCTAACTCCCTGTGAGACATCCCTGAGAGAAGCCATAGGAATCTACCCTGCTTTGCCCAGAAACCTGGATCTAAAGAAGTCACGTGGAGACTCCTGCCAGTACTGAGATGCTTACAACACCGCTGCATCCAAAGACTCTCTATCCACTGGCCTGCGATCATCCTGCAGTTGGCGTCATTGCATGTGTTTTATGAGTCTGGAGGATTTTGTAGATTGCTGTTGGACATATGGGCTAATATCAGACTTATGGTCTTGATCTGGACTGGGCTGGGATGTTTTCTGAGTGTATGATTACTTTTATAGAAAACACATATATACATATGCATGATTATGAATTTGTTTCTCTAGTCTGCCCAGAATGACACAATGCTGCAAACATGGCCTCTACTTGATATATTTTATGTAAGCACGGAGTGCCCACCATTTGCCTGACAGCTTGTCTGAGTAAAATGGCTTGTGTGTTGTTGTCATGCAGGAAGGTAGGACTCTGGTCTTTCAAATGCCAGCAGGGACACCCACTGTGAACAGTCTTCAGTGGAGCTTCCAGACTAAGATGAGACAACAAAGAAGGACTGAGTTCCCCATTTCAGGGGAAGGAGCCACTGAAACCTTATGCAGAGCATTGAAACACTGTCAATTACTGAAGGCCTAAACCAGGTGTGCTCAATGTGTCAATCATGATCAACTTTTGATCACAAGTGTAGTGTGGGTTGATCACATGGCATTAAAAAATAGACGTAAGCCTATCATCAATTCCATCACTTAGTTGAATTACAGCACAGCCGATCAGATGCTATCTTAGCTGTCAAATGCATGCACAAATATGCATGTCAATCAGATACAATCTTAGGTGTCAAGCTACACTAAGTACAGCAAAACTGACAAATGAACTTATCGCTAATTTATAGACCTTGGTATTTTTCTTTTAATCATAAGAAAGGGTATTAAACACTTTCATACAAAATAGGAGATTTTTTTTTGGAATGGGAGATTTTGACACTATAAACTGATATTGAGCTGAAGTCCAGAGTGCATGAAAAGTTCTGAAACTTTCAGAAGGAATGTACCCAAACATGAGAATATGTGCTACCTCCTTGACTGCATTATTTGACTGTACTTATTGATGTGAGTTAGCCTTTTCTCACATAGAAATCATGAAGTCCAGGTACTGCTCCACCATGAATGAGGCTGGCTGTCAGCAGCTACTGTCCGGACTATGCATCCCTAGCTCATTCCATTCAGAGCAAGACATCAGAGTCAACTCAGGTCATGTTGTGCAATATGGACTCAAGCAGTTATGCATATTTGTACACAAATATACATTGTACATATAAAGATTCTCAATGCATTTTTGAATAAATGTAATGAATAACTAACTAAATAAAATATATGTTTTGAATTTTTGTAGTTGGTAGACCATTTTGCCTTGATCATTTTATAAACTCTTCACATACTGAAAAAGGATGGGCATCCCTAGCCTACTCAGGGGAAGCAGACACTGCAGGAGGATGAGTTCAAGGGCATTTGGAAAGTGACTGAAGAGGAAATGATTTAAGGAGACGACTCCATTATGGTGATCTGGATCCAATAATGTTTGTGGGAGTAGAGCTTCAGGGTCTTCATTAGCTGATGGGGCATGTCTCAAGATTAAGAGAAACAAGCTAAAACAATCTTCTAATGACTTGGACTTGGAATTTGTGAAGAATGGATTTAGGAAAATTCGATGTGGGCAAAAATGAAACGAAACTCATGAAGATCCATATCCCAGGCAAAGGTTAGCTAAAGTGTACTGTTATTGGCCAATTTGAATCAGAAAAGCATATGAATTACTATGCCAGGAATAATACAGTCAAGAGGAATGGAGTAGCATTCATTGTTAGAAAGGATCTTGATGAATCTACAAAATTATCTGTCATCAGACTATACCTAACCATGGTGAAGGAAATCCAAACCATGTGACTGCAATTCAACTTTATGCACCAACCACAAATGCTAGTGCTGCAGAAATTGAAGAATTCTACCAAAGGCTACAGTCAGACCTTGCTCAAGCATGCAATCAAGGTGCATTGATAATTATTTGTGTTTGAAATGCATGCAAAAGTTGGAAATAAAGAGGAAGGAGGAAATGGTTGGAAAATATGGACTTTGTTTTAGAAATTAAGCTGCAGATCACACGAGAGAACTGGGAAAAACCAACAACTTCTCCATAGCAAATACTGTTTTGAAAAACACAAAAGGTGACTGTCCACATGGAGCCCCCAAATGGAAAACGCAGAAAGCAAACTGATTCCCTCTGGGGAAAACATGATGGGGAAGCTCAATATTAGGAGATTAACTCAGGAAATTAAAACCAGTCCACAGAGTAAAACTCTGACGATGCCACCTGAATTTTGAGAACATCTCAAGAACCAATTGCATGCATTTGCCAGGAGACCTGATGAGCTGTGGGAGCATGTCAAGACCAAAACGAGAAACTGATACCAAGGACTCAAGTAGAAACAGTTATCTTGAGAATGATGATGGCAACAAATATACAAATGTGCTTGACGCAATGGGTATAAGTATAGATTTTGGTAAGAGTCGTACTAGCCCCCCAATAAAATGATTTTAGAAAAAAATAAATTAATGTTTTCAAAAAGACAGGAAAGAAAGAAAAGATCAAAGTGGGTCTCAGTAGAGTCTCTGAGTCTTGCTCTTAATCAGAAGTAGCTAAAACAAATGGAAGAAAGGATGAAGTCAGAGAGTGGAAGAGAAAATTTCAAAGGGCAGCCCTAGAAGACAAAGCCAAATATTTTAACGAAATGTGCAAGGAAACCTAGATGCCAGAACCAAAAGGGAGGAACATTCTTAGCATACCTGAAACTTGAAAGAACTTGAGGAAAACATCAAGTCTAGAACTGCAATATTGAACAATTCTGTGGGGGAAATACTGCATAATGCAGGAGTTTCAAAGGAAGCTGGAAAGAATACAGCCCCTGTAGCAGAAAACGAGCTAGTAGACATTCCACCATTGCAGAGGCAGCACATGAGCAGAAACCAATGGTCCCAAAGGAAGAAGTTCAAGCTGCCCTAACATTAGCCAAAACACGAGCCTTCCGTAATGGAATAGCAATTGCAGTGGTTCAGGAAGCTGAAGCAACCCTGGAAACACGTAGGCTTCTTGGAACTTTGGAAGGCAGTTTCTTGGCCAACTGATAAGAAGAGATATTTGTACTCATCCCAAGAGAGGTGACCCAATGGGATGCTCAGACTAGAGCATCAGTAGCACGCCATGCAAAGAAAGCTTTGTTGAAGATCACACCACAGTGCTCCCACCAGCCGATTCAGAAGAGACCTTGGAACAAAGCACATCATGCATTGCTGACGTCAGAAACATCTTGGCTGAAAGCACAGAATCCCTGGAAGATGGTGACTTGTGACTTGTTCACTATGCCAAGGCAGTCACTGTGTGGATCATAACAAATGATGGGTAGCCTTGAGAGGAAAGGGGGTTCTAGAACACCTCACTGTACACCGGGGAACCTGTCCGCAATCAAGAGGCAGTTGTGGGAACAGCACAAGGACCGCGGCATGATTTAACGCAAGGTCTATTAGGGCTCATGCTTGCAGCCTCTCGCCATAGTCATCCAGTCCATTTGCTGAGCAATTCCCCACAGAAGCGGGACGACAGGAAGAAGACTGCGGCATCAGGATTGGAGGATGACAAGACCTTGGTTGTCTTTGTTAGCCAATGTCAATACCAACCAAATCACTGAGTTCCTCCCAACACACACCCCCACACACCCCCACCAAGCATATTGGACTCCTGGCTTGGGGGGTGGGGTTCACTGATTACATTTGTCTTCAATACCTAGTCCTCAGCAAACTTGGGGGAGCCCCTACCCTCCTCCTAACACATCTCGGTCTTCTCTTCCTTCCTTCCCTCCCGCCCCAGCCCCAACGATCCCACAGACACATGCATCCCCTTCTCACAACCTGTAGAATGTATTGAATCATCAACCAATCACCCGTACACCTTCACGGTATCCTATCTGGCATCTCTCTCGTTCAGGATTTCTCCAGAGACTCCTCTGAGGCCACACCAGATAAGTTAGTGTTGTTAGCACCTCGTGAACAAGAGGTGTCACTTGAAGGACCGGGGTCTAAAGGGACCTTGTCTTTCTCTTGCAGTGGAAAGCTTTCTTAATCTTCCAGCAGTGACAGACTTCTAATACTGTCTTCTTTGCTCTGGTCAGTTTTATTTAATTTGATTTGATAACAGAACATACCCTTTACAACATCATTTACATCTGGAAGTGAACTACAGAAAGACCATTGATTTGAGAGAAAATGGTGACTAAGCAGAAAGGGGATCAATGTGAAAGGGTACTGAGGTTAGAGAGGGGCGCCTGTGTCAGGTGGCACAGGGTGGGGACCTCGATGGGGAAGGGCGTGGCAGGTGCAGAAAGAGAAGTGGAGCACGGATGAGGCCATCTGACCTGGTCTTTGTCCACAATCCTGTGTGGATGGGGTTTCTTCCTCTCCACACTCCTACCAGTGCTTGTGGTGCTTTGATTTTCCATTGGGTCTCTTTGGTCCTTATCCCAGGGCAGGTTCTTGGCGGCTTCTCAGTCTTGTCTGCCTTCTCAGTCACTCCTACCATCCTGGAACCAACAATGAACTACTCCCAAGTCTCTGCACCTCCTGAAACATACCCTCTAGGTGGTAGAGTGGGCAAACTGCTGCTTGGAAGTCATATGCCGCTCTTTCAGTGTGAATGTGTGACTCTGAAATAACATTGAAATTATTGGAAGGTTCGTATTTCAGATCATGATGATTTCATTTCTTTGGAAAAACACGTTTAATCCTCTTGAGTGATTTTAAAGTCGTTAGGAGTATGGCTGACCCCCGGCGGTGGAGTGGTTGAGTGCAAGACAGTGGCCCACTGGCTTGGCGGTTCAAATTCAGCATCAGCTCTCCAGGAGCAACACTGGGCCTCCCACCAGAGGGCAGTGATGCCCCCCCCAAAAAAAAGTTGTTAGGAGGGACAGGATTGGCTCTTTGATCTCAAGAGTTTGTGGACTCCTGGTCAAGGGCAGGGAGGAATCAAGCAGGTCAGCTTCGTTTGGTGGACTGGCATAGACAATGAGAGCCCTGGAGGGGGGTCACACATCACAGAACATCTCGCCCATAGGAACTTGCAGGCATAGAGGGGGCACCAGGGAGGCTAACATACTTGATTGGAGAGGGAGAACATTCATTCAATGCCACTTGCAAGGCTTTCACAAAGGGACTTGCCATTTCTGTCATATTTCCTTGTGTTCCCCCTAATGGATGATGGTACCCGTGTCAGGGAAAGGGTGTACCATGGTCACGCCATTCAGTTGTTCATTCTACTCTTTCTCACCGGTCTCCATTACCTAGCATTTTGAAAGTCCCACTGAAAATCTCACCAAGCTAATGTGGCCATTTTAAAATTTCAGTGGAAGTGTGAATTGTCCCACTATGTGTTGAGAAAGTTTCTTTCTATGTTTTGAAGGCAGTTCACATAGTGGCTACTGCCAGACAGTTTTTTCCACCCCACTGCCCTTTCCCATGTCCAACAGTTTTAAGAGGAATGGCTTTGCATCCATATTTACAAAGGACACTTCAAAGGAAATCTTGACGTGTAAGTAAGACTGTCTCTAATTGGATTCTCTCTTCCTATGTTGAAGGAAATTCATTCAATCCAAGTATTATACAAATTTAGGCACCAACCACAGAGGCTAGTGATGCAGAAATTGATGAATTCAACAAACATCAATAGTCAGAAATCGATCAAACATGCAATCAAGATACATGGATCATAATGGGCACTAGAAATTCAAAAGTTGGAAAGAGAAAGAAAGAGTAGTCAGGAAATATTGACTTGGTGATAAAGCAAGCTGGAGATGTGGTGATAGAATTTTGCAAGATCGTGAGTTGATCATAGCAAATACCCTTTTACAACAACACATGCACTTCTCCAGATGGGATTCAGAGAAATCCAATTGACTTCCTCTGTGAGAAGAGAAGATGGAAAAGTTCAATCTCAGCAGCTAAAACCAGGGCAGGAATTGACTGTGGAACAGACCCCTTGTTCCTAGATAGGTTCAGGTTAAAGTTAAGACACTTTAACCAAGTCCATGAGCACCAAAATATGACTTTGAATCCATAGCACCTGAATTCGGTGAAAATCTCAAGACGACATATGATGCTTTGAATAGCAATGACAGAAGACCTGATGAGCTATGGGAGAATGTCAAGAACATCATAGCTGAAGAAAGCCTAAGGTCCTTAATACAACAGGAAAGAAAGCAAAGAGCAAAGTGAATGCCAGAAGAGACTCTAAAACTTGCTCTTAAATGTAGAGCAGCAATCACTAAAGCCAGTATTGAAGAAATTGAAGAATTCTATCAATGTCTTCAGTCTAAAACTGATCACATATACAATAAAGATGAATCAATAATTAGTGACAATTGGAATGTAAAAGTCAGAAACAAAGAAGAAAATTCAGTAGCTGGTAAACACGGCATTGGTGCTAGAAACAAAGCTGGAAGTTGCATGACAGAAATTTGTGAGACCAAGGACTTTCTTGCAATTTTTCCCCAACAATACAAATGGTGACTACATATGTAAACCACTGGAGGGAATACACAGGAATCAAATCGATTGCATTTGCAGGAAGAGATGAAGGAGAAACTCAATGTCATCAGCCCAAACTACCGCATGGGTTGAATGTGGAACAGACCTTCAATTGTTCTTATATAAATTGTCATTAAAGCTAAAGAAACTTAAAACAAGTCAATGAGAGTCAAAATACAACCTTGTGCATATCCCACTTGAATTGAGAAAGCATCTCAAGAATACAGTTGATGCATGGACTACTAATAATGGAAGATCACATGAGCTATGAGATGACATCAAGAATATGGTACATAAATCTAATTGTGGTGATTGCACAATTCTGTTCTTTTAAACTTCATTTTATTGGGGGCTCTCCCAATTCTTTTTTTGTGTGTGTATGTGGCCTGGTGGGAGTAGGAAGCCCAGCCTTGCTCCTGGAGAGCTGCTGCTGGATTTGAACTGCCAACTCTGTGGGCTGCAGTCCCACACACAAAACACAATTCTTTTTAATATGAATAAACCACTGAATTGTATGATGTGACTTCTAGATCAATAAAACTGTTTTCAAGGATTTATGAAGTTAAAAATGTAGAGTGGCTAGATCACATCGAAGAAAGGATGATATCAACACTGAATAGAATACTTCAAAGGGAAGCTTAAGAAGAAAAAGACAAATCTGATAATGAAATGTGAAATGCCCTCGAGTTAGGAAACTAAAAGGGAAGAGCAAGCTCAGCATGTGTTCAACTGAAAGAACTCAAGAAAAAAAGTCATGCCTCAAGTTGTAACATTTGAAGAACCCATGGATGAAATATTGAATGATGCAGGGGAGTATCTCTGTACCAGAAAGAACGAGTGGGCATTCCACCCTTTCAAGATGTAGTATACGAATAAGATTCAATGGTGCTGAATGAAGAAGCTCAAACTACCCTGAATGCATTAGCCACAAAAAAAAAAGGCTCCAGGAAATGACTAAATACCAATTGAAGTGTTTCAGTGAGCTAAAGAAGCACTGGAAGTACACACACTTGTCTATGCCAGGAAATTTGGAAGACCACTACCTGGCCAACTGCCTGAAAGATATACATATTTGTGCCTATTCCAAAAAAAGGGTGATCCAACAGAATGCTTAAATAATAGTAAAACTGTGCTTAAGAACATCCAGCAATAGTTACAGCAGCACATTGACTGGGGACTGCCAATAGTTTGGGTGAGATTCCTAAGAGGACGTGGCGCAAGGGGTATCTTTGCTGATGTCAGGTGGAATTTTGCTCAAAGCAGAAAATATAAAAAGATGTTTCCTTATGTTTTAGTGGCTTTGCCAAGGCAGTCAACTGTGTGGATCATAACAAACTATGGCTAGCCTTGAGAAGAATGGGAATTCCTGAACACTTCATTGTGGTCACATGGATTTTGCACATGGATGAATAGGCAGTTATGTGAACAGAACATGGAAATGCTGCAAAGCTTAAATACTGCATGTGAGTTAGGGTGCATGGGATAGGGAGAGTGGAGAGGGAGGGGAAATATGGGGAGCTGATACCAGGGACCTAAGAAGAAGGAGTATGTTTTGAGAATGATGATGGCAACAAATGTGCAAATGTGGTCTGCATACAATTGATTTATGTATTGATCATGATAAGAGCGTTATGAGCCCCCACTAAAATGATTAAAAAATACTACAGGTGTGCCAGCATGGTATCCTTTCACCATTCAATCTATACGCTAAGAAAATCCTCAGAGAAGCTGGATTATATGAAGAAGAATGTAATATCGGGAATATAGTATCGGGAAGGTTTCTTAACAACCTGGGGTGTGCAGGTAACACGATCTTGCTTGCTGAAAGTGAGGTAGACGTGAAGCACTTGCTGATGAAGATGAAGGACGATAGCCTTCAGAACAAATTACAACTCAATGTAAAGAAGATGCAAATCCTTATTACTGGACCGATAGAAACTTCACGATAAATGGAGAAAAAGCATATTGTCCAGCATTCTGCATTAGGTCGATCAGCTGCCTCTGTAGAGTATTGAAGAGCAAAGACATTATGCCTGACGAAGGTGTACCTGAGCATTCTCCATCGCCTCATCTGCACATGAAAATTGGACTTTGAATTAGGCAGACCGCAGAAGAATAGATGCATTTGAGTTGTGATGCTGGAGAAGAATATCGAAAGTACCATGCATTGCTACAAGGACAAACTGATCTGTTTTGCCAGAAGTAAAGCTAGAGCGTTCCTTCGAGGCAAGGAAGGCAAGACTTCGTCTTGCACACTTTGGACATATTGTCAGGAGAGACCAGTTCCTGGAGAAGGAAAAGTGGAGGGGTAGCAAAAAAGAGAAAGGTCCTTGATAAGGTGGACTGCACAGTGGCTGCGTCAATGCGCTCATTGTGAGGCCGGTGCCAGATTGTGAAAGGTTTCGTTCTGTTGTGCATAGGGTCACTGTGGATCGGAGTCGACTAGATGGTCCCAAAGAACACCAAGGACAATAAAATCAATGAAGCTGAGGGAAAGTGAGGCCCTGACACAATGGACTCAAATATACCAATGACCCTCACATGGTACAGGACACCCACACCCACACACCGCTATTCAGACACCTGTGGTTCTTAGAGTTTCCTGCTAAACATTGACAAAATTATGGTCACTAGGGTGGGGGGGGGAAATGCATCCCACAACCAGGAAAAATAAAAAGTATTGGTACTAGGGTTCCGGTTCTTATCTGTGCATTTTTATTCCAAAAACAACATGTCCGACAGGTCTCTGTAATCAGTGGATGGCTGCAGACAAGTTCTCTTAGAACTACCCTGGCCTTAATCTTAGGAAGGCATCTTCATAAAACAGGTCCAGTCCAAACAAGGACTTCTGAGAGCATCTGCTGGCTCTGGTGAACATGCACAGCAGAGTTGTCAGCTCAAAAGATGATAGAGATTTAATATTGATATATTTCTTAAAGGAAATCAGTACTTAATAGAAAGAAATTTTAGAAAATAGAAAACTACACTGGTTAGGCAAAGGCTAGAAATGCTGCGTGGAGAAAAAATATCTATATGTGTGTATTTTCCAATATATAGTTTTTCCATCATGACAATGCGCTTCTTTCTTCTTCAAGAATAACGAAGGATATCCTGCAATAATTTTGTTGAGAGACCTTACCCCATTCACTCTCCAGCCTTGAACTTGTTATTTCAAACTTCTTTTTGCTTGCAAAACTTCAAGATGGAGAGGAGCACAATTTGCATACCTTGAAGATGTCAAAAGTGATCTTTGACAGGATGCAGATTACCAAATTCTTCAGGGAAGAACTTGAAAGAGAGGGAAATGCTGCTCTCAGAAATGTATAGACCTAGATGGAGACCATGTCTACAATCACTTCACATTGTGATAATTTCCTTTAAGAAAGATTCCTAGGCTTGTCCAGCAATACTTTACCTGCCGTCGTATTTACATTGAACTGATTAGATGATCAATTGTGTTCCTCACATTTCCAAAATGACACATGCTTTAAAAAGACAAAGAGAGAGAACGCTGCTGCTTTCATTGATACCAGGAGGTACTCAGTATGCACAACTTAAAAAAAATCAGTCCCATTTAAATTTATGTTATTGCAGCTCAGTTGGTTTGCCATAATATCCACACCCCTTTCATATCCCTGTTAAGAATTCAAAGGTTGGATGAACTGGGGGGTAAAAATACTCACAGATCTTCAGGTTGAGTCTTCAACTCAGAGACGTTTCTCAAGACACATTGGCTCTTCGGTGTGGTAAAGCAGAAGAGAGAATGTGGCATCAATTCTAATTTCATCTCTGCTTAAAACCAGTGTGAGTTACCTACTCATCTGTTAGCCTTAAGGGCCTTCTCTGTAACTAGAGGGGACAACGATCTCATGAAGTTTCCGTAAGGGTCCAAATTGCAACCAATGCAGATGAGAACATTTTGTACGTGTCTGGACTACAACCCCCGAGTTGATCATAAGAAACGGTGGCATTGTCAAAGGTGTGGCATTTCCTCTTTTGAAATACATCGAGAGAAAGGGTCAACAGGGCGCAGGCCTGGAAACAATATGAACTAGACAGTGAATTCACAAGTAGCCATTGATTCGGTATGTTTTGCTGTAAACATACTCCTGGAAATATTTTGAGTATCTTCATCTGTAAATGTCCAGGCACGAAGCAGAACCAAACAAGGAGGGGTTCTCCTTGGCTAGATGATGAAATCCAGGATGTCTTTTTGGCCTCTCTTACCAACCCCCCACCTCCACGACCCATCCCTGCTCCCAGTGTTCCCCAACAGCAGTCAGAAAGCCTCTTACTTGCCAGAAATTTGGGAACAACCTGAAGGCAGAAAGGGGCAGTGAGTGTGAAGGCAAGCAATACTCCCTTGTCAGCAAGGAGTTATATCTCCACCTGGTTCTGGCTCTCTCTGTCAACTTCCTTTTTCAACCAGGGGGGTTTGCAGTTTCTTAAGGAGATCTTGGAGATCCATAATCTTTCCAGACCCCAAAGAAGGAAATGTTCCCGGTACCATTCTAGGCACGCCCACAAGCAGTGTGTGGAAGCAATTCCTTTGCAGCCTGATACGTGTGGGCCTAGTCTTACTGTTCAAAAGATTGGCCTGGAGAACAGAGAAGGGAGTTACAAAATATTTAAAATTCGAGGTATATCTTCTCTCCCCAGAATCTGGGGACATCAGGAATGTTGGCTTTAGCTATGGAGTAACTCTTGAAACATCACAAGGTTCTTGGGGAGGTACTGTAGTTGATAATCTTTCCAAAATACATGTAAGGGCACTGCTACCTCCCAGCTCTGCTCCCAATCCTGTTGTCGTGCAGTGAGGCTCGCCGCTGGTTGCACGTTGAAATTCACTGAGGCCAAAGGAACTTGGACAGCAGAGTGGTCCAGCAGCAGTGAATGTCATTCATTTGGCCATGAGCAGGGTACGGCACCTCCAATGATTAACTACAGGATTTCCAGATAACCCAGAAATGCCAGTCCTATGTATATACAGACAGAAAATACTTTAAGGCTAGCACTCAGCTACTTAAACACCAACGTTCCGTGCAGCAATGCTCAAGGCAACAGAGCGGTCGAAGCAATCCAAGTATCTGTCAATAGATGAATAAAGTACAGTAAATAGACACAATAGAACATTATTGGACCAGAAAAAGAAATGGAATGTTACAACGTGCAGGAATTCTGAAACCATCAAGCCGAGTGAAAAAGCGAATAGCCAAAGTCCACCTAGTATGTGATTTCATTCCTATGGAACACTGACAGAGGGAGAAAGTGGATTAGTGGTTGCTTAGGAAATCTAGTGTCGTGGAGGTTACGCATTCATTCCGCCTTTAACAGGAAGGCCAGAGGTTTGAACCCAAGGCCAAGCAATGTGATAAGCAATAAAGATTACAACCCTGGAAACCCATGGGGGCAATTCGGCTTGGCTCTGTAAAGTCTCTAAGAGTCCCAATCTGACTTTGCAGCCCCCAGTTGCTTCAGGCTGGTGGTGATGAGAAAGGGGGAGACAGAGAGCTAAGGAACATCGAGGTTTCTGTCTGAAGTGACCCCAGTGTTCTAAAATTGACTGTGGTGATGGCTTGCATACTGTGAGCATACACTGTGCACTAGAAATGGATGAATTGTATGGTCGTGCAACACAATGGAGTTGGAGAGAGAGAGAGGGAGAGAGAGACCCCACCAAACTCTCTGGTGGTGATTTCAGCACACTGCCAGGATACGACTGCTGATTGAGTGGAAAGAATGAGCCACTCAAAGTCAGACAGCCTGGAACAGAATGGCTCTGCCATTAGGTGGCCCAGCTGTGCCTCCCGGAGCCTCATTTTCCTCAGCTGGGGAATGAGGATAATAATTCGTGTCTCGTAAGCTTGTTGGGAGGATTCAGTGAGGAAAACAAATGAAAGTATGTGTCGACTCTGGCACTTAGCAAGGCCAGCACTCTATTAAAGGAAAGGATTGCCAGCATTGTTTTTTCTTTTCTGCCTGAAGGCTCACAAGGCCGGCATTAGAAATATTGGTTCTCACTGTACTGGCTGGGCGAAGGGAGGCTGGAGAGTCGAGGGGACCAGGCCAAATGCATTATCTGAACATAGACTCAAGAAATGTCCTTTGTGCTCTTAATAAATTTTTGGCCCTATCGCAAAGACCACATTCCTCCCATGAGTTAACACTGCAGAGTCATTGTTCAGTGGGAAGATAGGATTGTTTCCTTTTTGTCTTTAAGGTTTATGGAAGAGCAAACACCGGCTCATGGTAGGATCTACTGGTCTACTCTCACCTTGCACAGCTTATTTACTATCAAATTCTGCCAAATCTACTGCTACAACGTGCCTCTCTAATCCCCCAACTTAGATCCATTTCCACTGCCACTGCCCCCTAAGCCAGGCCTCCATCACCCCTTGCCAAATGATTGCAACATCCTCCTGAACTAGTCTCCCTGCCTCTGCTCTTCTTGCTGAAATACCAATGTGATCCTCTCTCTCTCATTGTGAAGACCTTTCAAACATTTGAAAGCTTTCAATGGTTCCTGGGTGCCCCTGAAGTCCAACCTCTGCTTAACTCTCTAGCCTTATCTTTTGCTCCACTCTGCCTCATAAATGCCTTTTGAAAATTGTCCTTTTCTCTCCAGCTCCAATCTAGTCCCATCCAACAATATCTTTCATCTGGGATACTTGATAGCTTGCTGACAGATCTCCCTGCCTATAGCCATGCCCCATTTCACTCTACATTCCTGGAGCAGCCGCTGCCACTCCTTTGCTTGAAGTCCCTTTTTACGTCCCAATTTCCCTGAAGATCGAGACTAAGCTACTTAACGAGGCTATAAAACCTTCCATAATCTTACCCATGACAACCTCTCCCTTTGGTACTACACTGCAGACATCAGAATCAGGACAGTTTCCCATATAGATCACATGTTCCTACCCCTGGACTTTTGTAGAAGCCCTTGTTTTCTCTTGGGATTTTTCTCCCTCTCTTCTTGCACATCCAGATCCTCAGGGAATGCTTCAAGGCCCCGTCCAAATGGCTCTTCAACCAGGGCTTCTGCTCCAATTCTGTAAGCTGTGCTTTGGAGTGTTGAGACCCCTCCTTATACACTGTGTTCATCTTAGTCACCCCACAGTCCTGTTTGAATGATCATAAATTCAACTGTGCATCTGCCGACATCAATTGTAACAGTGTCGAAGTTTTGACCACGAGTTTCTAAGCAAGGGTCAAATTAAAAAGCAGAGCGCCTGTGCGGTCCTTGAGAGTTCTATGATGGGGAGGCTATGCAAGTTTGATGGGTAATGCTCTCAGGCGCAGAAATGCCTTGGATTACTGAAATGGATTCCATTCACTCCTGGGCGTGTCAAAAGAAGAGCTGTCTTAGAGCTTCAAAAAGTAGTCCAGCCCCTTGCCCTGGCACTCAGTAACTCATTACAAGGCAGTGGATTTTGACTCTTAGCACCCCTATAGGACTGAGTGAAACTGCCCCTGTGGGTTTCCCAGACTGTAAATCTTTATAGTACAAAGCGTCCCCTTCCTCCCCCAGGGATAGCAGCCTCATCATAACTCACTGTGCCATGAGGGTTGACACGGGATTGGTTCTAACTACACTCAGAAATGTACGAGGAAGACGGTTTGGGTGACTCTTTCTATACGTTCATGTATGTAAATAAATGCACCCAAATGTTTCCTGAATATAGATATGGACAAGTACATAGACATGTGGGTTTAAAAGCATAAACATGTATATCCACCTGAACAGGCAGGTATGTACATGAGTATAATTAAAAATCTATTAAGTGTGGGTATGTATGTGTGTATAGTTGGGGAGCAGGGTGGGTCTCATCTTGAACCTAAGTTGTGTCAATTGCTAGTGTTCATACTTGTCTGGGCATGGTTGAGAAACTGGTGGGACAGGCCCGTCAGAAATATATTTGTATTGAAGAACTAAGGCGCCTCCTGGGAGATAATTCATCCTAAGGAAACAATAAAGTATACAAACTTGACCCAGTAAGAAAATTTTACTCACTAGTTGGGAGAGGATATTTTTGAGTAGCAAATAGAGTAACTGTCATTTGACATGGTTTCCAGGCCTAGCCCCAATATCTGAGTTTAATGAGTAATCAGAAAAGTGGAGTCAATTTTTTTTAAAATGCTAGTTTACAAAAGAATTTTGCCAATAGAACACAAGGGTGACTGGGGGGAGAGAGGGGGTCCACTTATTTATTCACATATTTAATTTAAAATGTGTATGTAGCTAACACCTGCGTTGTACAGATACTAGAGGCTGTTAGGGATCTAACAGAGCACACTGTAGGTGCAGCTTGTGTTTGAGAGTTGTCTAGAAAGAAAGGGGGCATTTTCTGCAACATCATACTAGAGACAACATATACATTACACTCTCCAGGCAGAGGAGCAGCTAGTTCATTCTTTATCTTTGTGAAAATTAGTAAATGTCACCCTAAATTTTAGTGAGGGGACATACCCTTTCTGGGCAGGCAAATTAGAACGAGGTGTCCTCCCCATTCCCTGTGTTATTTTCAACCCACAAACCTCTCCTGTATGACAGGGAAACCCAGGCTGGATTTGTTTTCCTTTTCTCTCCTCAGGGAGCCCTGGTGGTGTCAGGGTTTCCTGTTGAGCTGTGATCCACTTGGTCTGCAGTTTGAAAACAAGAGCAGCTCCAAGGTAGAGAGAGATTTCTCTTTCTGTAAAGAGTTAAAAACTTGGAAATGCAGCGGCAATTTCACTCAGTCCTATAGGGTCACTGGCAGTCATTGACTCGATATTTATGAGTTCCATTTGGATTTGCCTTCTCAGCCAGGCATCTCTTGCGCAGTGTGCAGGCTGCACAACTGTCCGTGATGCCTTTGGCTGCAAAGCTCCATTGTCAGGAAATGCTCTGGGCATAAAATAGCGGTGCCCAGCATTAGTGTTGGTGGTGCTGAGAGCTGCCTAGGAGGAAAGGCCTGCCAATCTTCCCAGAAGAATGAGCGACTGAAAACCCTCTGGAGCCCAGTTTCCATCTGACACACATAAGGTCACCATCAGTCAGAACTGACACCTTGACAACTGGCTAGTAGCAGCTAGACGTCATTACCCGATAAAAGTTGCCGTCTTACCCAGTGTGAATGGCAGAAGCCAGTGATGTCAGTTGATGTCCAGTGGATGTGGCACAGTACTTGGCAAAATTGTCAGCTGTGTCCAGAAAATATGATGATGGTTACATGGCACAAAAGTACCCAGAGGAGATAAGCCAGAGCAGGAAAGCAGGAGAAATAAAATGCAAAAGTTGGGTGAACTTATTTATGAGCCTATAGAAGATTCTCCTTGAAAATATCTAGAGAAAAATTATTTGGTGATAAGACTCTTTGGAGGCTGAAAGAAGAGATACAATGAGAATAGATAGAAACATGAGTGTGTGTGTGCACGTGCGTGCATGCGCATGTGAAACAGAGAGAGAGAGAGAGAGAGAGAGAGAGAGAGAGAGAGAGAGGTGCTGATCAGGGTCATCTGTCCATTTTTCAAAGAAAGAATAGAGCTCAAAATCAAAATCTGTACTCCCACATTTTAATCTCAAAGACGAGGTGTGGTGGTCTCTGGAGTATTTGAGAAGACACAAATCATTTGTTGCAATATTAATTGGCCCACTGAGTTCAAGTTTATAAGATTCAAAATACTATTGACTGAAATGTGAGGCTCTCTTTACATCTATAATCTTAGGACTTTTCTTAGATTTATATGAATTAATTGTATAGTATGATGTCAGCCACTTAAAGATATTTGTAAATATCCACTATTATTTCTAGCGTTTGGGGTATTTTAAAAAACAACTTTCCCCAATTATAAAAGAAATGCATACTACAGTGAATATGTAAAATTCATAAAGAATAAAGTGCAAATTATCCATAATGCCACTACCCAGATGTACTCGAATACATATAAATACACGAAAAAACGATAATAGATCTGGTTGTTTTGCATGTAGACACGCACACACACACATACACTGAAATGATGCTGCTAAGCCCAAGTTTGTGGCCCACTTTTATCGCTGACCCAAGTATTCAGAAGATTTCGCCTCTAAAAATATATTTACCGGTAAATGGCTTACAGAGTTCTAGAGAGCTGTTATGCTTGAAATCCACTTGATTGCACTCAGTTGACTTGATTTAATTATGCCTTTTCTATCACTGTATCTTATATTTCAATTTAAAATGATATTTTAATTGATGTCTACACATATACCTGTGTGAACACTGCCTGATTTTTCCTATTATGTGCTCTTCTCTAAAAACATTTAAATTGTGATTGGGGTGAAAGTTTACAGAGAAAATTGGTTTTCATTTAAGTAATTCTTATAGATTTTGATTGGTGGCATTGATTGCAATTCCCAGTTCATCCCTGTGCTTACTTTTTCCATTCATCTTCCTTTCCTATCTGATGCTCAGCTTTAACCTTGGATAGTTGCTTCCCTTTTGATCTGGAATGGAAGGTTGTTCTAGGAAAAAACATACCTCTCCGATGTTCTTTTTCACCTTTTGGCCCATCTATTGTTTGGGCTGAAAGTTGAGCCACAGGGTGCCTTAAAGGGTTGAGGATGACTCAAACCTTGAAGATTCACCAGTCTCTATCAGACCAAGCAGCTCCTATCTCCTCTCCCTCTATTTTCTCACAGGCTATCCAGGACCTACTACCTCGGACCCCTTACTGAAAGTTGATCTCTGGTAGCCAGAGATCCTCGAGTCTTCTGATCTCTAGGTCTTAGGGGCTGATATTCATGTAGTTCAATATTTCCAATAAGTTGATACAGCCCTACAGGGGTATGCTGGAATGATCCAAGGGGGGCTGCCAAAGCAGACACCAAAACTTTATCCTGGATGATGGGCTATAGTATCAAAGTTTGTCATTAACAGGGGAGGGGTGTGGGTGCTGAGTCTTTTATCCTCTAAAAATGAGCACTAGACTAGATAAGTTTGGGAATTTATAGTTAGTCCTTTGCACTAATTTCTTCCATTTATCTTTGATTTTTCTTTGCCAATCTTAATCCCAGACAGAGACCGATATTTTAGATGGCCACTCAAAAGTTCCTACATGCTATATTGGGTGAGTAGCAAGCAGAGTCATCAAAGGAGGTGACAGAGCTTTGATTTTGTGGACCATGTTATTCTAATTAATGTTGATGCCCCCTGAGAACGCCCTGGTCCTGAGGCCCCCAGACCCATCAACTCATTCCCTGGTTATGGTTGGGAAGTGTTCCTAAATTTGCCTCGACTATACAAGTATTCAGGGATATATGCAAGTTTGTAACACCTATAAACACATATATAGAAATATCGACGGTCAACCCAAGATATATTCATGGGTGTAGTGCCATTCATCTTTCTACTCTGGCCTAGTTTGCAGGTCTCACTATGACTTCACTTGAAGATTACTATTAGGAGTTGTGTTGCCTTTACCTCATGTCCCTTCCTCAATGTCTTCTTTTGCCTAGGTGACTTTGTGTTGACCCTCCACTCCCTCCTTTCTTTTCAGCCAAGTTAATATAGGTCTACTTTTTAGTTAGTGATTGATCCTCCCACCCCTGCGAACCTTTCAAAAATATTTCTTTGTGGGATAACTTTTGCTTGACTTTTTTGTAATCCTGGTCCGATACCAAAATGGCTTTTTTTGTGATGGGTGACAGTGCTCAGCAGTAAGTCCTCCAGGCCCATCTGTGTTCAGAAGTGTTTCTCCAATTCATTGTCATTCTGCATTGCACAGGACTCAAGTGAGTGTATGTGCCCACTGCAGTGCCTCCACTTCTCTGCAGGTGGGCCCGGAGACGGTTTCCATCTAGCTGTGATTGTGATGAACACGCAAGTCCAACAGCATTGTTCCTGGGGTTTCAATTCACAGACACACAGGTTTCTTTCAAACGGAACGTATCTGCGCTCCGTCGATGGCTGTGAACAAGATTTCTCATGAAGGCACTTGCCTCCATCTCCTTAGGGTACCTTCTGACAAAAGAGAGGTCTGATCAAACCAATGGTTTTGGAGGGGAGAGGCTGGGCCAGTTCAGTGCAACATAGAGAGATCAGTGCAGAAATATTATCTTCATAGATTTCCTTGGAGGAGTCAAGACGATCATGGGGGCTGACGATGGGGGGAAAATTAAAGACATTGATAACCACATTGATGAGGTCAGGACAGTGGTTCCAAGGAGGTTTCCCCCCATCACAATATAGCTATCCATTCTTAGTGGGCAGCTAGAGATGTCCTGTGAGCATTACCCGAGCAAGAGGTCCAAAAAGCCCAAACTCGGTGCATGGTTTTGGAATAACATTGCTCTATGTACTCTTGTATGATTGGTTAGTAGTGAGATTGCTGTAGCAAATGGCATTTTTAAGGAAGCATAATATCATGTTCTACAGCTGTTGCATAATTCTATATGCTCACCAACAGAGTAGGAGGTTTCCAGTCTCTCCACAAGCTTACCATCATCTCCTGTTTTCTGATTTTTATTTAACATTGCTATTAATGCCAGGGCTCTTAATACATATTCTTGAAAGGGCAATGATTGAGTCAAGATTCTGAGCATTAAAAAAATCCCAGATATGCAATGGGATGTCATAAAGTTCATGGAAAAATTCCATGATGTTTTAATTGCCTCTTTACACCAACTTTTGAATGTCCCTTTTATATTACCTGGAGGATTTTATTCAGATTGAGCCAATGAACACTCAATGTGGAATCCTATCAATAGCATAGGGGTATTCTTTTCACCACATATTTGCTACCAGTGAAGATTACTTTTGTGACAAATACCTTGCTCTTTTCACTAGCAGTAAAATATATATTTAGCACAGTGGTTCTCAAGTTTCCTCATGCCGTGACCATTTAAGACAGTTCCTCATGTGGTGGTGACCCCCAACCATAAAATTGTTTTCATTGATAACTTCACCACTGTCATTTTGCTGCTGTTATGAATCAGGCGACCCCTGTGAAAGGGTCGTTCGACCTCCAAAGGGGTTGAGACTCAGAGGTTGAGAACCGCTAATTTAGTGTATAAATATAAAGAGAATTAAAAAGCTAAGAAGAGGCTGAGCCCCGGTGGCATAAGTGGTTGAATGCGGGACTGCGGCCTGCGGGCTTGCCGGTTCAAATCCAGCTCTCAGGAGTGGCACTGGGTAGCGCCCATGACCACCAGAGGCAAAAAAAAAAGCTAAGAAGACAGAGGGGAATATCAGGCCTCAATGTAAATGAATGCAGGCAGTAAACCAGAGATTTAAGCTGTGAATTGAAGCTAAGCTTGCCCTGATAACTTTTCTTGTGATTTCTCCAGACATGGTCGATGGAATAAAAGCTCAACAACAATAATTTATAAAGTATTGAGGGAAAAATTAAAAATATATAAAAAAGTATTGAGGGTTGGTGGAGAAGGGAGAGCAGGAGAAGAGAGGAAAGGATGGAAAGCCCATATGAAGAGCTAAAGGAGAAAGGCAGATGTTTGGAGAATGATAACAGCAGCGGACATGTGAAGGTGCTTGGCACAGTATGTTGACCTATGTATTGTGAAAAATGATGTACGAGCCCCCAATAAAATGATTTTTAATAAAAACAAAACAAACCAACAAACAAAAAGCTCAGGGCCCATTCCAAGATGAGAAGTCTAATTAGGAGATATTGATTCCAAGAAATCTAATATGGCAAAGGGCTACATCATCAATGTAAAGGTGAATCAGAAGTAAACACCATCCTCCGGAAAATGTTAGTAAAGTTGCTTTATGCTATATCCACGAATGGTTGGGGTGGTGTGGGGAGAGATAGTCCATGACTTGTAGTCCAATAAAACTTCAAAAAATGAATTTAGCCCAATATTGCCCGAAGAATGTAGCGCTCCTAAGTCCCTAGAAAAAGTATAAACAAATCTTCCCTGAGGGACACACGGCCTCATTCAAAGTCACCAACAATTTGATCATCTCACTGATCAAGAGCCCCAAATTACTGTACACCTGTGAAACCAGACATCACAAAGGAGAACCAACAGAATCAGCAGACAAGAATAACAGACACATACAAACTTCAGATTGACATTATCAGGCAAAAATTATAATATAGCTCCGCTTAATATACTGAAAGACAAAGAGGCAAGCTTTAAAATCTCTTCAGTGAAAACTATCAAATATACCTAGTATCTATGAAAAAGAACCAAGTAGGATTTTTGGAAAGGAAACAAAGCAATCGTTGAAATGAAAAACTCAGTACCTACCTTCTGCGGCTGAGTCCACTGCGACTCAGCAACCCCAGAGTAGGGCAGAGTAGAACTGACTGCCCTGTTCGGTTTCTGAGAGTATAAACTTTGACACGAGCAGAAGGCTTTCTCCCGCAGAGCGGCTAGTGCAGTTCGAGGTTAGCAGCTAACCTTGCAGTTAGCAGCGCAGCATCCCCAGGGCTCCTTGAAGCCTCAATGAACTTGCCCTGCAATCGACTTGATTCCCACTCATCGTGATCCTGTACAACGGCGTCGAACTGTCTCTGTGGCTTTCTCAGTCTGTAAATCTTGATGGGAGTAGAACGTGTCCTCCTTTCGCACAGAGTAGCTGCTAACCTACTACACCAGGATTTCTAAGAACGCAATTGCCTCTTTAATAGACAACGACAAACTTACTGTCTCTAAAGGTGAGGCAGACTGATAGCTGTCATTTCTTTTGTTTGTTTGTTTGTTTTTTGTTTTTTGGGCAGCACTGCTCTCCGGTGGTGGGAGTAGGAGGCCCAGTCCCACTGCTGGAATTGAACCTCCATCCCAGTGGGCCGCAGTCCCGCGCACAAGCCACCGGGGCTCAGCCCGAAAGTTTATTTCAAGAATGAAGAGGAAATACAGCTTTCAAATATTCAGACTCAGGCACCAGCACACCTGCAATAAGGGAAATTCTGAAGGATGTATTCCAGGCAGAGGAAACATGATAGTATATGGAAGGTCTCACTCACCAAAAAAGGATAACGTGCAAAGGAAAAGATAAATATGTAGGGATAAAGAAACACGGGCTGGGCTGAGCCCTGGTGGTGTAAGTGGTTGAGTGTGGGACTGCGGCCCACGGGCTTGTCGGTTCAAATCCAGCGGCAGCTCTCAGGAGCAGCGCTGGGTAGCTCCCACGACCACCAGAGGCAGTGATGCCCAAAAACAAACAAAAATGAATGGGAAAAAACACCGGCTGCAAAAAAAGAAAGAACAAGACCATGTGTTTTTTTTTTTTTTCGTTGTTGTCTTTATTTGGGGAGGAGAGGGAGGAGAGGACTCAAGGATACGAGAGAAGGGCTGGAAAACAGGCGAGCTTTTGATTTCGCTTCTCAAACAGAAAGTCCTGTCACTGACGGTGGTGCCCCAGATGTGTGCGTCCCGGGCGTGGAACCGCACCCGGGACGGCTCTGTCCAATTCCCAATGAGGAGGAGATCGGTTTCATTCTCCTTGGACTAGTGATTGGCAGGCATCTGGTCTGAGCGGGGCTGGACGTGGCGCACCGTGTACAGGCAGACAGCTCGGTGTGGCTGCCGCAGACCCAGGCCCGTCCATGGGGCAGCTTGGCAATGCTTGGAAGGGCCGGGACGGGGAGGAGGGTACAGGAAGTGGGCAGCGAGGTGATCACCCTGGGGCGGGGGCGAGAAGGAAGAGCAGCTGAGAGGCACCGGCAGGAGGGAGGTGGGTGCTGGTAACGTAACGCCAAGTGGGGCCCTTGTGTGAGGGGACCATGTGTTTTTTTAAAGAGAGAACTGGAATATACAACAGTCAAAATATGACCCTTTATTTTGTTGACACTTAATTTCTAGTCAGGTTTCTTTTTTAGTATGGAGTCATTTTTCATCTTTTCTATTACTCTTTGCTTGTTTTTCCAATTTTGTAGCTTCAAGTTTTTCTTCTCTAATTCTACACCTTTTTTATATATTAAAGTTGTCAAATCCTTGTCTTTTGAACTTGTACAATTATTTCCCAAAGTTTTTTCTTAAAAGCTAAATCTCAAAATCTCTAAATAACCAATATTTTTCGTTATTTTCTCCATTAAAAAATAAATTCAAAAATGTTTGTTTGATCACCACCTGAAATCTGGTAACCAATCCTCTTTTTTTTTTTTTGCATATAAGGGAAAGGTTTATATATAAGAGGAATGCAACATTGAGAAAGCATTCCAACCCAGTCCAGCCAAAAGTCGTCAGTCCAATATTAGCCCATACGCCCAATATCAGTCTATAAAGTCTCCTTCTGACTCACGAAGTCACAGGTCAGTGGGTGCAGAATCCCGGCGCTGGCAGGGGTCTCCCCATGGCTCCTTGCTTCCAGGGCTCAGGGTCCATCAATAGCATCCAGTGGTGGTAGAAGCAACTTATCGCTAGCAGGGGTTTCCACGTGGCTTCTCCACCTTCAGAGGTCTGGCTCCATTAGGATAAGGCCTTGTGGCTTCTGCTCCAGATCCTCCAGCTCCTGGGACGCTGCCATCTTGTCTTGTCTGTAGTTCGTTGTCTCTGAGTCTCCCGTCCTCTTATTTTTATCTATTGTTTTTCCACATTTGTTCTAAGAGGCCACCCACCCCAAATTTGATGAGTGGCCCCAACATCATTTGCCTGTATAATCTTTCACTTCCCCACATGCTTTTTAGTAATTCTTATCATATATTAAGTTACTCTATGAAAATGGAATCTTTTCCAGGATGATCTTCTGTCTCATTTGTTTGTTTTCTTTTTCTTACCATTATAAGAATGTCTGATGTAATTGCTATCATTTTATAGTATACATGTGTTTCATGAATGCTAAGGATAAAGCTTCTGATTATTATTCTTTCCATAAATAATTTGAAATTGAGGATAAAGACTAAATTAGTTTCCCGGATGACGTTGATTAATTTTACCTTGGGCCATATGGTTTAATTTTAACAGATCACCAAGAAGATGTCATACAAAGTATGATCTCACAGAGTATGACTGGAGTAGAAGTCTTCCCCCCTAATTGAGAACGCTGGAAAGGAGCCGTGCTAGGGAGCTTCTCCGTAGGTAAAGGTAAGGCTGTCTGCTCCGGTAATGATTTACACTACTGGAACCCTATCCAGGGTGACTATGAGTCAGCAGCAACCTGAAGGCGGTGGTTTTTTAAAAACTTGTCTTTGTTCTGGAAGGCAGTAAAAGAATATGAGCTCTTTACTTCACTATGACAGAAACAAGCCCTTTGTGGCGAAATTTGTTCTTGATCCTGATGATGGTTAGATCTAACCCTTACACATGCTGGGAAATCCTGATGTCCTTAATGCAGAAATGAAAGGGTAGGGACGTCCTGTTTTATAAGTCAAAAGAGTTGCTGCTGCCTGGGGGAGTTGCTGCTGCCTTGTCTTGCCGATGGTCTGCTTCTCTCATGTCAATCATTGAGACCCCTGAGAAAGAACAATGCACAGTAGGGTGAGATCCCGGGAGAGCGAGCACAGATGCGGACTATAGAGTGACTGTCCTCCTAAGAGCAAGGGATCTCCATATTGGGCTGGGTGACACTGCTCTGCATTATTTTCTAATAGCAGATAAACATAGCAGAATCAGAATTCTTGGCCAAAACAATGGATACATTTGTTGATAATGCCTCCATGTAAACCTTACTAAGAAGCTGAAGCACTTAATTCAGCTTAAATGAATGGGAGATATTTAGGTGCTGATATGCATGCCTAAAAATAGCGGGGGGGTGTATTTCCTCACTCAGTAATAATCTAAGAAGCATCTCCCCCCCAATAGTTTTATTGGCATATAATTTACACATCATATAATTCAATAGTTCAGTCGTTCAATCATATCAAAGTACACTCAACACCACATCCATCTGAGGGTACCCCCTCCCATGATTAAATCGCCTTTCACATGAGTGCTGCAATCACAATCAGTTCTAGTGCTCCCTCCCCCCTACTGCCTTCATTATTTACTTCAGAAATCCCAGTTCCCCTATCCCCCACCCCCACCCCTGAATGCCCTATGACCTCTTGCATCCATTATTCTCATTATGCATCCACTCCTCCTGTACTTCACAGCTGGGAGACCTAATAGAGAACAATAAAAAACAAATTTGTACTAAGGTAGTAAGGCTAAAATCATAATAGCACAAAGACAAAAATACAAATAATGCATAAGAAGGAAAAGACTCCTATCAACATTCCAAAGGGCAGGGAGGAAACTTCTGTCAAGAAACCAGTAAGAAAGAGTTGTCCCCTCTACCCACCAGAACAAATTCAGTCCTGTCTGTAGGGGGGTTAACTGTCCAAGTATCCAGTTCAGTCCATCATGATCAAGATCGCAATGCCTGATAACAAGGCTGTGAGAGACTCTTGTCTCTGGCTAAAGCGATGTGCCAGTGACTCAGCCTGACTCGATATTCTGCAGTTGAGTTTTGAGCTTCCACTGTCATGCACAGGTTGGGTGTGTCAGAAAGTGTGATGTTAACTTTGTTTGATTTTGACTTGATCCTCAATTGAATTTGTATTGAGGTAAGTTGTGAAATAAATTTCTAAGGCAAAAAGCCAAAGACAGAGAGGGTTAAAAATGTTATTTGATCAACTTTTATACATTAGATGTGGATATGGTATTGTTGAATATTGGGAAACTGACATCTACTTTCCTTAAATGTAGACAGTGAATGAATCTACTTTAAAAGTGCCACTCCCACCCCAATTCTACCTTACAAATCCGGCTAGACCAGAGCATGTGCATGGGTACAGATAAGAGCTGGAAACAGGGAATCCAGGACAGATAAACCCCTCAGGGCCAATATTGAGATTAGCCATACCAGGAGGGGGAGGGGAAGGTGGGGCGATAAAGGGGGAACAGATCACAACGATCTACATATAACCCTCTCCCAGGGGTATGGACAACAGGAAAGTGGGTGAAGGGAGACATTAGCCAGTGTAAGAAGTGAGAAACTAACAATTTATGAATTATGAAGGTTTCATGACAGTGGGAGGGTGGAGGATGAAGGGAGGAAATGAGAAGATGATACTAAGGGCTCAAGTACAAAAAATGTTTTGAAAATGATGGCAACAAATGTACAAACGTGCTTGACACAATGAATGGATAGACTGTGATCAGAGTTGTATGAACTCCCAATAAAAGGATTAAAGAAATTATAAAAAATGCCACCCATACAGTGTGGGAATTGTGCCTGATCTGACCTCACCAGGGTGAAACACTTGGCCATGCAACAGAGCAGCAAGGGGGATCAAAGCAATGAAGTCCCCAGGGAATACCAAACATAGACTTTGGGGCCAGGGCGTGGCACCCCTTCAGACTCCACTGAAAAAACCCCTAAAAGTCAACAAACAGACCTATTTAGAGGAACTATTTATAGGGTTTTCTTTTCTGTGTGTCTTTGGCCTTTTGTGCTGTTGTTGATTTTGTCTTGTTTTGTACTTGTTTTCCACTTGTTTTGTACTCTGTCTTGTTTTGTACTTATTATTGTCTGTGCATGTCTATCTAGATAAGATAGGCAGGACAAACAAACAAGTGGAAAAATAACAGGATGGACAGTTCCTAGGGGACACAGAAGAGGGGGAGGCAGGGGAAAGAAAATGGGTGTTAACAAACCTAGGGACAGGAGAACAACAAGTGATCTAAAATTGATGGCGAGGAGGGTGTAGGATGCCTGGTAGGGCTTGATCAAGGGCAATGTAACTGAGAGGAATTACTGAAACCCGAATGACACCCAAACATGATAGTGGGACAAGAGGAAAAAGGAAAAGGAAATAGAGGAAAGAACTAGGAGGGAAAGGGCATTTATAGAGATCTAAATATAGGCATGTGCATATGTAAATATATTTATATATAATGATAGGGAACTATATCTATGTACATATATTTATATGCTAATTATTAAGGTAGCAGGTGGACATTGGGACTCTACTCAAGTACTCCCTCAATGCAAGAACACTTTGTTTTAATAACTTGGTATTCTGTGATATTCAACTTCCCAACAGTATCACTGAAGACAGAATGAGTGCATAAGCAAATATGGTGAAGAAAGCTAATGGTGCTTGCCTATCAAAAGAGATAGCATCTGGGGTTGTAAAGGCTTGAAGATAAACAGACAGCCATATAGCTGAGAAGCAACAGAGCCCACATGGAAGAAGCACACCACCCTGTGTGATATGAGGTGTCGATGGGATCAGGTATCAGGAATCAAAGAACAAATATTGTATCAATGGGAATAGGGGGGTGCAGAGTGGAGACACAAAGCTTATCTCTAGACAGTTGGACATCCCCTTACAAAAGGGTCACAAGTAAGAGAAGAGCCAGTCACGGTATAGAATAGCACCTATGAAATATACAATTTTCCTCTAGACTAGTTCTTTAATGCTTCTCTCCCTCCCACTATTATGACCCCTATTCTACCTTGCAAATCCAGCTAGATCAGAGCTGTACATGGGTGCAGATAGGAGCTGGAAACACAGGGAATCCAGGACAGATAAACCCCTAAGAACCAATAATGAGAGCAGTGATACCAGGAGGGGAAGAGGAAGATAGGGGGAGAAAGGGGGAACATATCACAATGATCTACATTTAACCCCCTCCCCCGGGGGGGATGGACAACAGAAAAGTGGGTGAAGGGAGATAGAGGTCAGTGTAAGACATGAAAAAAAAAATCTATGCATTATCAAGGGTTCACGAGGGAGGTGGGCAGGGAGAATGCGGATAAAATCAGGAGCCAAAACCAAGGGCTTAAGGAGAAAGCAAATGTTTTGAAACTGATGATGGCAACAAATGTATAAATGTGCTTGACACAATGGATGGATGTATGGATGGTGATGAGTTGTATCAGCCTCCAGTAAAATGATTTAAAAAAGGATAATGACAACAAATGTACAAATATGCTTGGCACAATGGATGTACATGTGTATGGATTGTGATAAGAGCTGTATGAGCCCCCAATAAATGATTCCTTAAAAATGCTAATTCTTAAAGGGAAAATACATGCAGATTATGCCTCTGGTGCAGTCCCCTTGACCATAGCTGAGGGATGTGAATCCCCTTGCTATTATGCAGCAGGCATTGGAAAGTGGATTATTGCAAATGCAGTTAGGTTAAAATTGAACAATTTATCATTTAATCTCCTTAACGACTCATTTTAATTTGTTCTAGCTTTAGTTAGTTTCTACTTTCTTTTCAATTGAGGTTTTTCTCTGGTATACCTTGTTATTGTTTTTCGTTTTTGTGTGCATGTCTTTCCGTGTATGAAATCCAGTCTGTGTAAGTCTACGGAGCCCTGGTGGCCTAGTGGTTATGCATTGGACTGCAATCCACAGGAACAGCAGTTTGAAATCACAGGCCTCTCCTTGGAAGACAGATGGAGCTTTACAATCTCATCGAGAGTAACAGTCTCGGAAATCAGAGTTGGCATTGACTCGATGGCACTGAGTTTGGTTATTTTTTTTTAATATATAGAAACAGCAATTGGAGTAATGTTTTCTTGGGGGCATGGTAGGGGAGGTTGGGGAGAAATGGGGAGCTAATAATGAGGACAAGAATGAAGGAAATGTTCCCAAACTGATAGTGGTGATGATTTTACCACACTTCTCAAAGTGTTTCAAACTATTGGATTGCATGATATCGGAAATAATGGGGAAATGAAAAAAAAAACAGATATGTCTCAAAAAATAATAAAACGGCCACTTCTATGAATGGGTAAAAGGGAGAGGCTTGGCTTTGGAGGTCATTATAGAAAATGCATGCTGTACTTACTGATGTCCTTTTTTTAAAAGCCTATATGTGGTTTGTGAGGCTGTAAATAATCCTTATGGGAGTATTTAGCATCATCTGTCTCCTGAGGAGGGTCTAATGGGTTTGAATCACTGACCTTGTGGTTCACAGTCTCATTCTTACCTGCCAGCACCAGTGAGACTCCACTTGATGTCCAGTGTACAATTACTCCCTAAACTATAAAAACCTACTCCTGTTGTATGCTCCAAATGTAACATACAAATGCAACAAACAGTTGAATCCAAAGTAGCCACCACAAGTAGGAAGTAGGCCAAGAAAGAGAGGAAGAAGGTTCCAAATGGAATCAAGAGCATGGGCAAAAATACAAGACTAGACACGGGGAAGCCCGAGACATTCCATTGTCAAGCGGGGAAGGGGAGGACAAATACAGGGGAAGCCAGGGCTGAAGAAGCAGGCCAAGGCTGGCTCATGTGAGCAGGAGTCATGGAGAAACATTAGACTAGGGAAAACTGAAAACAAACTTTGGTAAAATACCATCTTAGCTGGTTTGTAAAGGAAGGTTTAGAGTGGTTCAAGAGTGGAAGCCACCCAAACCTCTTTAGAAAGAACTAGATCCTTTAAGACTGCTCAGTTATCAAAAGTGTGAAGGAATTTTCTACTCCCCCCCCCCTAATCACCACCAATAATCACATCCTGTCAGTTCTACTCAAGCCTTTCCATACACCCAAAGCTGTGTTGGATGAAAATAGAATCAATGTCTCCCCCTCCTAAGAGAAGCTGTGGTGGGAGGGACAAACTTGCAAATAGATCATGATGACATCATGTGAGATGGGCTGAGAAGGGAGGAAGAGTGTGAGAGAAGGAGCCAGACTATCTTTTCATAAGGAAACTGAGAGAAAACCAGCAAGGATCTGTAGAGATAAGGTACGAGCTATATATATCACACTGGATAAATGAGTTCCCTAGAGGAGGCTGTCCTCATTGCCATTGTGAGGGGCTGCGAAGTTGGGTGTGGCTCAAGCAACCCTGTGTGCAACAGAACACAGCCCAGTCCTGTGCCCATCGCCCCAATTAATGGTGCGTTCGAACACATGGCTGCGGCTGCTGTGCCAATACGTCTAGTTGATGGGTTCCTTCCTTGTCAAAAGAACAATCGAGTCTGTTTGGAGGAAAGTCCAGCCAGAATCTTTGATGGAAGCAAGGATGTAGGGACTTCATCTACATTATTAGGAGGGGCCAGTCCCTGAAGAAAGACACACTTTCTTTGTGGATGGAGGAGGCTGTGATGAAGGTGTTGCCTGTGGTGGGATTAGCTCATGAAGAAAAAGGAAAAAAGGCAGTGTAAATGATTATGATTTGATCAGGAATCACCAAGAAGTTTGAAGTGACCGTGACTGAAGCTATATGTTATTTCCTTGTCAGAGCCTGAATTCTTTGTCCAAGATAATAGATATCTTTGTGCGTGTTTTTGTTTTTCCTTTTAAAAATCATTTTATTGGGGGCTCTTACAGCTCTTATCATCCATCCATCCATCCATCCATCCATCCATCCACCATTGTGTCAAGCACATTTGTATATCTGTTGCCATCATCATTATCAAAACATTTGCTTTCTATTTGTGTCTTGGTACCAGCTCATTTTCCCCCTCACTCCCCACCCATCTCCCTCATGAACCCTTGATAATTTACATTCTTATTTTGTCATGTCCTACACTGTCTGACGTCTTCCTTCAACCACTTTTCTGTTATTCTTCTTCCAAGGAGGGGATTATATGCAGATTCTTGTGATGTGTTCACCCTTTCTCCCTCTACCTTCCCTTTCCTCTCCAAGTATTGCTACTCTCATTATTGGTCCTGAGGGATTTGTCTGACCTGGATTCCCTGTATTTCCAGTTCCTAGGTGTACCAGTGTACATCCTCTGGTCTAGCAAGATTTGTAAGGTAGAATTGGAATCATGATAGTGTGTGTATGGTGGGGGGGACATTAAAAACTAGAGAAAAGTTACACATTTCATTGGTGCTATACTGCATCCTGACTGACTTGTCTTCTCCCCATCATCCTTCTGTAAGGGGATGTCCAGTTGCCTACAGATGGGCTTTGGGGCTCCATTCTGCACTCCATCTCATTCACAGTGAAATGATTTTTTGTTCTTTGATGCCTGATACCTGATTCTATTGACACCATGTGATCACATAGGTTGGTGTGCTTCTTCCAAGTGGCCTTTGTTGTTTCTCATCTAGATAGCTGTTTATCTTCAAATCTTTAAGACCTCAGACACTATTTCTTTTGATAGCCATGCACCATCAGTTTTCTTCACATTTGTTTATGCACCTGCTTTGTCTTCAGTGATCATGTCGAGAAGGTGAGCATCATGGAATGCCAGTTTAAGAGAACAAAGTGTTTTTAAATTGAGGGAGTACTTGAGTAGATTTCAATGTCCATCTGCTACCTTCATACGAAACCTTTAAATATAATCTGCTACCTTAATACTAAACCTATAAATATATGCACATACTTCTGTTTCCCCATCATCATATATAAATATATTTACATATGCACATGCCTGTATTTAGAAATCTTTGTTTATAATGCCTCTATGGAAACCTTAGTGTAGCAATTCTCAAGCTGTCGATCAAGACCCCTTGGGGGGGGGGGGCGGCGAACTACCCTTTCACAGGGATCGCCAGATTCATAACAGTACCAAAATTACAACAGTGAAGTAGCAAAGAAAATAATTTGATGGTTGGGGGTCACCACAACATGAGGAACTGTATTAAAGGGTCTCACCATTAGGAAAGCTGAGAACCACTGGCTTAGTATATGAGGCTTAGTATAGAAGATGAGGTTAGAAAGGTAGAAGGGATGAGAAACTGATATCCAGGGCTCAAGTGGAAAAGCAGATATTTGGAGAATGATGACGGCAGTAGGCATGTGAACGTGCTTGACACAGTATATGTATTTATGTATTGTTAAAAGTGATATATGATCCCCCAATATAATGATTTAAAAAAAGAAAGGTACCCTGAATATGAAAATCCTTATGCTGTGATTTTTAAGCTGACAAATGTAATAATATCAAATTTATGATTTGAGTCTATACCTCAGACTACTTTCTGCCCATCTTTTCCTGTCCCCGGATTTGGACCTAGTAAAGCTCTTACTCTCTTTCACCTATGTGGACTGAGTGATTTCCTAAGAGGTCTCCTTGCCCCAAGGAAAACCTTCCCAATCAGGACTCTACAACGTTTTCCACTCCCCCCTCAAAAAAAAAACTCAAAAAACAAACACCACCCTACAATTCTCCTGCTGCGGTCTGCCAAAGGCTCCAATCATTGCCAGGAGACCTTCAGTGCTCAGTATGACAGGTTAGACGCTCATGTTTCTTCTGTTTTTCTAGCCTCTCTCTTGTTCTCTCCTCCCTACTTGTATTCCAGGGGCCATTCTTACAGTCTCTGCTAATTCCATAGCCCAAGCCTGCCAGGCACATCAGGAACCACATGCTTTTTCTCATTCTTTTTTCCCAGAGTCTTATCTGAAACGCTCTTACTGCAAAACTCTCCTTAGCTTTCAAAATCAACTCACAAGGCAAGTTCCTCTGCCCTTTCCTTGACCCCCACTGGGAGAACAAATCCCTGGGCTCCCTGGCATCTGGTATATACTGATATTAGAGCATACATCACATGACCTCATAATTATTGCTTGCGAGCCTAGCTTGAAGGCTCAAATGTAAATTCCACCAGCACATAGGGCCACACCCCATTCCTCTTGTAAACTCTGCGAGAAACTCAGCCAAGGCTGAATGAAGACACTGATCTTCTTGTGCTGTGTGTGCATTAGCTCGTCTCCTCACAGGACAATTATTTGTGGCCCAAAGTCAGTCATTTTGTCATGACCCTCTTCAATACTGAAGAGATCACTGAAGATACGGGTGCTATAGCAAAATGTGCTGAAGACATCAGAGGGTGCCTGGCTGTCATGAGAAATAGCATCTGGGATCTTAAAGGCTTGCCTTAATACAAACAAACAACTAAGCGAGGCGTCAGCTAAGTCCACGCAAAAGAAGCACACCTGTCTGGGTGATCCAAGGATTGTAAATAATAAAATCCAAGACTGGATGAGAAAACCGTAGGAGAGCTTAAATTCTAACCACCCAGTTTCCGGAAGCCCAAATTCTATTTTCAGGGTCCCCACTTGGATTAAGCCTCTGGTGAATACCCTCTGATCATTGACTAGGGATGTGAACAGCCTTGGTAACAGAGCACACTGAAAGAGTGGACATATTCAGATGTAGTCAGGCTAAAACTTAACAACATATTATTCACTCTCCATTTCAACCTTTTAAAAATTTGTTCTAGTTTGTATTATTTTAGGATTTTTCAACTGAGAATTTTCTCAGTTACTGGTGTTGAGTTTTGATTTCGTAAGCTTTTCTATGAAAGCAAGGGTAGGTAAATTTCTAGAGACAGTAACTAGATTACGAGTTTCTAAAGGTTATGTATGGCAAGGGAGGTTGGGGGAGCTAATAATGAGAACAAGGAAGAAGAAAAGTTCTACAACTCATGGTGATTATTGTATGACTCTTTTTAACATGTTGAAACAATTAAATTGTATATGTGAATTATGTCACTAAGTGTTAAAATGATTGTCTTTTTAAGTGAATAATTCTTTATTGGGTCAAGATTCCATTCCTAGGTCACTCCAACTATTCTTTAGTCCATCATAAGAGCAAAGGGCTTCGAGTTAGGTAGTTCGTGTTTCTCTTGGGCTAAAGAACAAGAGTTTTGAGGGTTTGTGGGAAGTTGGTTCAAATCCCCAATCTCCACCTCAGCAGCGACTCAAGCAAAGACCCAGCTTGTAAACACAAAGCGTAATAAAGGTTTGTGTCAGTCTCTTAAAGATCTGCCCTTCCCAATCACTTACGCACCTCTGGGACCTGGGCAAAGGGCACTAATGAAGCATTCTTTGAGATATCTTGAGGTTTGGCATCATAGCTACACTTCTGCTTGTATGTTTCTAAGGATAGACACATATATGTCCCAAAGAAGGGCCACAGGGAAGCAGAACAAACTCTTTCTCCTGGTAACTGGTATCCATGTTTCTGGAGATTTTCAGCTCACTTACCAAACTAGGATTCATTGAAGATTTGACCCCCTTGGGATTTTTTTTTATTTTTCTCAGTGATAGATTTGATACCTGCCCACTCTCGAGCTCCAAGAAAAGTTCAGCATAGGCTCAAGTCCAAGTCACTCCTCCCTACCATATATACATGCCGACTTTTAAAGCTTCCAAGTACTAAGTCCAGGGCATTCCCCGGGGCTTACAACACGACTAAGAAATTATCTAGGGCCTCAGTCAATCCAGAAGCCAATTCCTGGAGGGCTTTCTGGGTCATCTGGGAATTTCTGGTTCCACCAAGAAGCACATATATGGGCTTGACATTTTCGGAGTAGAACCTCAGTTTGGTTTGAAGCCCACCGGAAAATGTCTCCAACTCTTGGTGTAAACAATTTTGCAGATTTGAGGGGTGGGGGGTGGGGGAGGTAGAGTAAAATATCTTCCTTCAGATAGCTATATTATTCGTAAAGACTCCTTTAAGAGCCACTGAGTCAAAAGACACAGTCCGGTGGCAGCGTTTCATGACATAGAGTGCCAATTATTTGGTGTGGATACAAGGAAGGAATCGGGGCAGGGATGGAGGAAAGGCAAAAGGGTTGATTGACAGGGGGGTAGATTGAGAAGAACCTAAGGTTTTTCAGGAACAATGGAATACGCTGCATCAAGAAAAAAACTATTTGAGAGATTAGCGGGTTCCCACAAGAACATTGACCTGGCTTGCCTACAAATGAGTGAGGACAGGGTTGGGTCTGCTTTGGAAAATACTAGAAAGAAAACCCAGGCACAAGACAGAAAATACCCTTCCTCTCTCGATTTAATCTTGGACCCAAGGTGGGTCTGTATGCACCATGACTTTCTGACACAATTTTCCTTAGAAGCTACGATCTCTATTGAACACGCAACACAAAGAAGGAGCCAACGACTTCGTTCTATAGAGCATGAAGGAACGTGAAGGAGAAAACTGATGTCCCACACTTCCTAAAAGCTACAACAATGAAAGACCAATAGGAACTAGCAAGGTTAAAAACTTTCTGAAGAACCAATAAGCATCTGCCCTACTGATTCTGTGAGTTTCATTTGCATAACTGTCGGCTACCTACAAGATGCCTTGCAGTCCCCGAGATCCGATGGCCACTCAGAGATGCTTGAGAAGAAGGGCATCAGGCGATCTATTTCCATCATATTACAGTCACTGGAAACCCTAAGGGGCACAGTTCTACCCTAATATATGTGGGACTGCTCTGTTGTTGTTTTGCTTGATCCATTAGTCACAGATAAGTACCAAGTCAAAGTTGACTAAGCATAATCCCTATCTTCAAGAAGCTCAGTTTACAGGAGAAAACTCCAATTATAATAGCACGGTGAGCTCTTCTGTTTGGGAGCAGGGTCGCTTGACCCATTGAGAAGGGTTTGGCTCTTTGCTGACTGAGTCTGCACTTGGGATCAGCTGAGCTTCTTGTTCTTCCATTCAAACTAGAAGTTTAGGCTTGGAAAAAGGGTGCAGCTGGGCTCGGCGATGGATTCAGGATACAGCTGCTAAATCTAACTACAGTTTTTTTGGCACTGCTAACAGGGCTGGATTCTGCCTTGAGGCCAAAGGCTGCCAAATCCAGATTTAAGATATTGCCTTTCCAAAGAAAAATGACTATAATGAAAATAGCTTATGTCTTACATAAACTCTTAGCAATATGACACACGTATTACCTTTAAATAGCACCCCTAGTATATTTTTTTGGTAACATATGGACTGTAACGGTGACTTAAAACAGCTATTTCTTGCTGTGTGTCTTTTATCTTGTGTTTCTAAGAGTTTTATGAATGTAATCGCATCCATTGGATTCTATTCAATTATGAGTTTCTTTCAAAATTTCTCCAAAAGATTCTTTCTCCCCTCATCCATTGCTGATGGGATTGTAAAATGATAAGATCCCTGTGGAAAAGAGATCAGTGGTTCCTCAAAAAGCTAACGCGAATTACAGTATGATCCAAGAATATACTCTAAAGAGTTTGAAGAGAGGATTCAAACAAGTATGTGGACACTGGGGTTTACTGTAGCACTATTACCAACAGCCAAAGTGTGAAAACAACCCAATTGCCCATCAAAAGATGACTGGCAAGACAAAATGTGGTACATATATGATAGGAAGTTAAGATCCAGGCAATGCAGATGAATTCTGAAAACATTATGCCAAGTGAAGAAACTCAGACACAAAAGGTCAATATTGTATAATCCCACTTTGATGAGATACCCCAAATTGGCAAATCCATAAGAGATTAAAGTTTACTAGTGGCCATCAGAGGATTGGAGGGAATGTTTAAAGAGTACGGAGTTTTTATTAAGGGTGAACAAAAAATTAGAAATGTTAATGGTGATTGCTGCATAACATGGTGAATGTAATTGATGTCCTGAACTAAACATGAAAAAAAAAGATTGAAGTGGTAAACAATAAGAGAATAAATTTTTAAAACTTGGGTTATCAGCTGAGCCCCAGGTGCATAAGTGGTTGAGTGCGGGTCTGCGGCCCACGGGCTTGGTGGTTCAAATCCACAGCGGCTCTCAGGATCTGCGCTGGGTAGCTCCCACGACCACCAGAGGGCAGTGATGCTCCCCCCCAAAAAACTTGGGTTATCAAGGTTTAGCTGTCAGTATTATTAACACTTAGCTATAGTACATGTATATGTAAATTTTATACATATAAACATGAATTTAAGTAACTTCCCAGAAAAAAATTAAAATCTGATGACTACTTAGTTTAAATATGGAGAACATTCATGTGTTAATTCATCCAACTCGATGCATTTTTATTTTATTCTTCTCTCAAACAACAGACACTATTCCCACTTTCCCTTGCAAGTCAACAGTCTGGTACATTGTGTACTTTCAATGCCTAGCAATGCAATATGACGATGAATATTGAAATGTTTTACCACAATTTTATTATTTCTAACCTTATATTCAGCTCACCCTTGTCAAGCAGATAAATTAAGTATTATCTGGCATTGAGTGAAGTGATAATCATTCGTACACAAGGATAATGACCAATAACAGAATTCTCAACTAAGATGTAATATCAAATGTCTATTTTTTTCTACATCTGCCTTCTAACATTGAATTCTGTTATCTTGTCACATATTAATGTGAACCTTCTATCGTGTTATCTGAAAAAAAACAGTAATAATTTGAGGCCTTCTAAGTAAATATTAGTAAATACTTCTCCCAGAGAAAGTCAACCTTTTAATCATTTGAACTTCTCTTCAGGAATATAAGACACAACTTTCCTGGGCCTTGCTTTCACTGACTATAAAATAGGGAAAATTGGGCTGAGCCCCGGTGGCGTAAGTGGTTGAGTGCGAGACTGCACGGCCCGCGGGCTTGGTGGTTCAAGTCCAGCAGCAGCTCACAGGAGCGGCACTGGGTAGCGCCCTCGACCACCAGAGGCAGTGATGCCCACAAAAAAAATAGGGAAAATTACGTCCAAGACACCAGCTAGCTTTCAAGATTCTAATGAGATCAACACACTGGAACTATTTGAAAAAGTATGCCTGCTCTCAATCTGAACCAGGAGTTATACCACCTTTTATCTTGACCTCAAGATGCTATAACCTGGAGAGTGGGCACATTACAGGAACCTTCTGCCAGACTAAGAATGCCACGCAGAGGAAAGAAAAGGGAGGTGACGGCGATCAGCCATCGGCAAGGATACCCTACTTCTTCTATCTTAAGCTGAAGGGACTCCCGCCTCTCATCTGCTCAACCTTGCTCATTCTTGCTATTTTATGCATTTAGTAAAAAATGTGACCTTGCTGGATGAAGGTATGCGACTTTTTCAATGGAAAAACGGGGAGGGGGGCAAAAGCCGGCACTGTGTTTCCATCGTAGGAAAGGTTTGCAAGGACAATATATAATATGCCAGCATAACTAATACAGGGTGTTTGGAAGTCCGATGCAAGATCTAAGCAATGGTAACAAAGACTAAAATAATATTTCCCATATGTTACGTCAAGGTACCCAGTCTCTGGTGACATAGGGGGTTATGTACAGGGCGGCTAGCTACAGGGTTAGCAGTTCTAATTCACCAGCTGTTCTATGGGAGAAAAGTGAGGCTTTCTGGTTTCACAAATATTTAGTCTTAGAAATCCAAAGGGGGCAATTGTACTCTGTCCCACAGGGTTGCTTTGAGTTACAATAGCATTGCAATAGCATTGGGTTGGTTTTATGTATTACGACATGAGTACATCAATCTGACTCATTCATTTACAGAAAAATAAAATATCTAGTGCATATTCATTTTTTTTGCAGCCAGAATTACTAAACTTCTAAGGAAATGATGAACTATTTTTGAAACATGGAGGTTAGAAATCTATTGGGTTCAATAAACTTTTAAAAATCCAGGGAAATAAAGTGATTAGCAAAAAAAATCCCACTGGGGAAATAGATCCATGTGCATATTTTTATAGGTTTAGTATTAAGGAAGCAGATGGACATTGGGCTTCTACTTGAGTGCTCCCTCAAGACAAGAACACTTTGTTCTAACAATCTCGCATTCTGAGATGCTCACCTTCCTGACAAGATCGCTGAAGAGAAAATGGGTGCATAAGCAAATGTGAAGAAAGCTGATGGTGCATGGCTATCAAAAGATAGAGCATCTGGGGACTTAAAGGCTTAAAGATAAATATGAGACCTCTAGCTTAGAAGCAACAAAGCCCACATGGAAGAAGCACATTAGCCTGTGTGATTACAAGGTGTCGATAGGATCAGGTATGAAGGAAGCATCAAAGACCCAGAACAAAAAATGATGCCAATGTAAATGGGGCAGGGGGTACGGAGTGGGAACCCAAAGCCAATCTGTAGACAATTGGACATCCCCTTACAAAAGGGTCTTGGGAAGGAGACAGGCCAGTCAGGGCACAATATAGCATCAAGGAAACATACAACTTTCCTCTAGTTCTTTAATACTCCCCCGCCCCCCACCACTATCAGGACAATAATTCTACCTTACAAATCTGGCTAGACCAGAGCATATACTCAGGTTTAGGAAAGTGCTGAAAACACAGGGAATCCAGGACAGATAAAGCCCTTGGGACCAATATTGAGAGTAGCCATACCAGGAGGGGAAGGGGATGGGACGGGGAGAAAGGGGGAATGGATCACGATGATCTACCTATAACCCTCTCCCAGGGGGATGTACAAAAGAAAAGTGGGTGAAGGAAGACATCAGTCAGAGTAAGACATGAAAAAACCCTATAAATTATCAAAGGTTCCTGAGGGAGAGAGGGTGGGGGACGGAGGAGGAAAATGAGGAGTTGCTATCAAGGGCTCAAGTAGAAAGAAAATGTTTTGATAATGATGGCAACAAATATGCTTAACACAATGGATGGATGATGATAAGAGCTGTATGGGCCCCCAATAAAATGTTTCATTTTTTTTAAAAAAATTTTTCCACTGGGTTAAACGAAGTGATAACTTCGTTGTATTGAATTTTCACTAATATTTAATCATATTGCATAATATTGCCTGCAATCTACATATACAAAATTCACAAGCAAAAAAACCTACAATTGAATTACTTTCTGTATACAAGTCACCTATGTTGCCTATTTTACTGTACCTATCCTTTCTAATTTATTAGAAATAAAACTGTCATCCAGTCGATTCCAACCCATTGCCACCCTATAGGACAAGAGATAGCCACCCCCGTGGATTTCTGAACCTCTACGAGCTTACAGGTCTCAAAAGCCATGACTTTTCCCTTATTTATAATTTATACAATACCCTAAGTGCTTCTTCCCTTTGGAATACATCCTGTTCCAAAGCACCGCCCTCGCCCCTCCCCCCTCATATACCAGGATGGTGACCATAAAAACAAATGAACATTTTTAAATGTTTGTCTAACTATGTACTGCAAAGCATATGACCATTTTGGTAAAAATGAAAGAGGTTCAACTACCAGAATGAGATTTAAAAGTTAGGAAACCTACTACAAGATGTAATACAACAGATAACTTAAAAAAAAAAAACCAACTTCAGTAATACAGATGTCTATTTTATTAAAAAAGTTACAAACAGGTGGACTGAAGGGTCATCTTACAAAATGACAAGAATGAAATCTATTGGAAAAATTTTACTTTTACAAATTTGTATAGGTCATTGTTCAATGTTTGTACTTTTTAGTCCAGATTTTTTACCTTTCACCGACAAGGTTACAGTACATTAGATCCATGAAGAGGATACAGGATTTTATTTGCAGAGCCCTACTGCAGTGATCTGAAAAAAACTCCTACTAAACAGATGCCATAGTAAAGACAAGACATATACTGTGGTTCATATTCATTTATTATCCTAATAAGCAACTTGACATGCAATCTAGTGAGGAAGCTAAAATAACTTTTGGTCCCTTTTCTTAAAATGTGCTGGAGAAACCACCTGAAAACCACTTTCCCCTGATTCCTGTCATACTAAGCGAATTCAAGTTCAATTTGCTGCTGAGGTCCACAACAATAAACACTGCAATTTCTTTTGAGAGCAAGGAGAGAATTATCCATAGGAGAGAAACACTGTGTGTGTGTATATATATACACGTATATATACCGTATGTGCATTTATAGATGCAATTAACTGCCAAACATGTACATCATCATGAATTGTTTGATTCCTTTATTATTTCAGACAGCTGTAAAGGTGACCCACAATCACTTCACCTACTTGGAATTGAGGGTTTGGGTTGAAGTTTGAGAGTAAGGTACAAACTTAAATTAGATGGTTTTTTTCAAGTAGTTTATTAATAAGGAACAATGTTTCCATTGTCTCCACCCTTACAACCTCACAAAATTCAAATCGAGGAACAGGATTTCACTTGAAGGGAGTTTAATCAGGAATCAAATGCAACACGATTTTAAAAAAGGAAATCAAAGTTTAATCAATTTCTACTCAATAATTAATGGTCATGCTGACCAATAAATCACATGAATGTAAATATCACTTTATTGGAACATCACACACAATATAAATTTTAAATCGCCACACCCTTCCATAAACCGTCACTGCATATATTAGAACTTTCCTTGACAAGTTATTGAGCTATCATTAGAGATCAAAAGTCCAGTTTTGGTTTTTTGTTTTGTTTTTGTGTTTTTTAGAAGCATGTTCAAATACCTAAAGCTGGGCCCCTAAAAGAGAAAGCTTTGGTGCAGTAGGTGAGCTGCAGTTACTAACGAAAACCGAAGAAGAAAACCCCACCACCCCAATACTGTCCAACTGACACAAATTTTAAATCATTGCTAGAAAAAAGCACTCGTTCGTTGTCATAATGCTAAAACTGAACCAAATGATTACTCTTTGTAAGTTTCCTTTCTACTTCTATACCTGTGTTACTGTTAAAATGTTCAAGTATTCAGACAAAATGTGCTGATTAGGTAAACAACATGGAAGGCGATGGCTATTAGAAGCACATTTGCAAAAAGAAAATAGCCCAGAGACGGCGCCATTCTCCCTCCTGTTACACAGAGTTTGTCTCTACTACGAACATGTTTCTTGAGAAATAAGTAAAAAGCAATTGTGATAGTGCAAGAAAATGTTAACAAATATTGCTTTAACTAGTATTCAGAAAGACAAATATTAAGAAAAGAAAGTGTGTATGCTTTTATTTGAATTCAATTTACATGTGCAGAGGTCTACTAGATGTCAATTACAAGCCTGACAGGCAAAGCTGAGCGATCTCTGTTTAGGTATACAATTAATTTACCATGGATACAATATCCCTTTTCAAAGGCCTTGCTAAGTAGGTCATAACTAAATTTAGAACTTCACAGAAAGGAAAATGTTACTGCTGCAATTCACTGCTGTAAATGAGATTAAAACATGTGAAAACCTAATGGAACAGAATGCTTCACTCGCCAGCTAAATGCTCTACAATCTATTTCAAATATCAATTGTAGCTTTCAGAGCATGTTAATTACAAAAACATATCACAAACTGCACTTGAAGAAAAGGGATATTGCATTCATACAGGCAAAATGTGATCTTTAGTTTCTTTTTACAACACTGCCACACGTAAACACAGTCTCAAAGTATTAACCAACCATTTAAGGAGAAAGATTTTACAAACAGAATGAAGCACTGGTGCGAGGTAATATACAGAAGTAACCATTTGTTTAAGGCTCAATTTTTTTCTCCATTATAACTTTCTTTTAAAAGGCATTGAGTAGGTAATACTGAGTTTGAGTATTTAATAAATACAAGTTGAGAAACGGATTAAAGAAATCAATTAAAATATTAAAAATTAACCCTTGCATATTAGCTATCAAGAAGAACTTAGAAAGCTAGAAAAGGACTGATTGATAGAGAACAGATTTTAAACATATGGTAAACGTGCTAAGCATTCTTGTTTTTAAGGTCAGTGGATCTTGAACGCCACGGACCTTATGCACTTAATTAGATGTATGGCAACATGCTGTACGAGAGACAGGTTTACCAAGGCTCAGTTCTGCAGCCCAGGCGGTCAAGTTCTCCAAAGCAGCATCTGTGCAAATTTTCTCTGAGTTTTATCTGCAGTGAACGTAAAAAAGACACAGGAACAGGGATTATACTTTACAATGGTATGACTCACACACATACATGTACACATGGTACCAACCAGAATTTTTAAAAAATTAAGTGGGATTTCACGGTGTCCTCCATCAATTTAAGTAACTTTTTATGAGCTGAAAAGCCACCAAAAATTAGAAACAGAGTCATGTTTTCCTTACAATATCCTATAGTGCGTGTGTAAAACTGCTGTTTCTCCTAAGTATACATTATACATCTACTATGCTTCATATAGTAATAAAAAGGCCTTAGTGATTTAAAATATCTCACAGTACAAAAATTGTGATGAATGTTACTTTTACTGTGAACATCAAAGTTTCTTATTTTTAGCTGGAAAAAAGTTATTAGAATTAAATGCATAATAATCATGAGTTAACTTCACAATATGCTCCACTTTTTCAAATGTTAAGTTTTTAGATATTGAGAACCCAAAAGACATGTTTTAATTTCAGACCTATATACTGAGCACTTACGAGGTGCCCCTGTTTGGGCTACCGGCTAGGTGACAGCAGCACTTCAAGTTGCCCACTCGGCCTGCTCTCTTTGGACTGGCTCCCAGGCGCTGCAACGTACACAACTGGGATTCCTTACGGCCCAGCTCTTCCAGCTGCTAGATTTGTTCTCTCTCCAAGTTCACACTAAGTCCTTCAGACGCAACATCCTCCACCTGCTGGATCACCAAAGTGCTTCTAGTGACTGTGTTTACTTGTGTTTTTAATGTAAAAGGTAGAAATAGGAACTACTGACCAATAGGAAGGACAGAAAGCACCTCAGGAGTACCAAGTAAAGTCGAGTTGGGATCCAACAGCTCTCCTAATGCTTACAAATGCACACTTTTCATTTCATCTGACAGCTACATTTCTAGCAGTGTTCAAAGGCTAACAGAAGGAATTTTACTCGGAGCTAGAACATTAAAGTGATGGAAATATTGAAATTCTGCCTCAAAACACACCAGGGCAAACAGTAAAATTTCTTTCTCTTTATAAACGACTATGGAAATATCTTTCTTTCAATTAAGATATTTTTCCCTTTTTGCATGAAAGGAAATTATTAATTGGAAGCTGTGTTCTGAAAACTTGAGTATAGTTTCCTCATCATTAAAACGGGGGAGAAATGACCTTTCTTAAATTTTTGTAAATATCACAAAATATTTGAAAATGCCTTATACAATATCTGGACCCCACAGGTGTCAGGTATTGCCTACCTTGCTCAAAGACTTTATACATTTCTAGAGACTCTGGATTATGTCTTTGATATCTGGACTAAGAACCTTTATCTCTTTTTATTTACTTTGAATTTCTAAGCCTACACGGTGTACACAGTAGCATTTCATTAAACATTTCATTATATATACACTAATCACTGTGAAGACGGTTCAGTTATTCAGATTAGACTTCCCTCAATTAATTTGAAGTATCAGAATTGCTATCAATTTTAATCTACCTTGATTCAAAATAAATCATTATGAGTCACTTGGGATTTTCAAATCTGTTGAAGTCTCTTACATTATGAAGGCTTCTAATATGGGATGGTTTGATTATTTAGAGATCAAGGTGAGAAAGTAAAGTCCCTCTTATTTCTTATCTAGCCAAAAGCACCACTAAGACCAACTAGTTCACTGACCCTAACCTACAGGAAATCAAAAGTGATACAATCATCACTTCCCACCCTCCCCCAAACCAGGGAGATATTTGCTCACTGCACCTGGGGTGGACGCAACACTATTAATATTAGGTATACTTTTAAAGAGACCAATCTTGGCTACTTTGAGAGGCGTAATAAATGATCATTCCGTGTACTAATTAACCCTGGCACAAAAGCGAAGCTTGCAAAAGGGATTACAGTGCAGCCCTAATCAGAATTTGAAGGAGAGTGAAATGTAAATGTTGTGGTTCCATGCAGTGACACACCCATTCATTAAAAAATTTTTTTTTGTTTTTTAAAATCCCATAAGTTCTGAAGGTTGAACTCCTACTTTCGAAGTCCAAGCAAACATAAAGCTTGCTGCTTTAGAGACCAAACCGTTTCCAACCAATCTTAACTCTGGAAGCTCCCACTCAGACGTGGGTTGTAAGAGTTTGATTTCATGTTTTTACTTTTTCACAACTCAGACTGTATTATGGGAGAAGAAAGAATTGTCTGAGTCGTTTGCTCAGGAAATTATGGACCGGGGTTTCCCAAGTGGAGTAATTTGGCACATGAGAATACCAAACACAGGACCCAAAGAACAAAGGTCATTATTGAATGTCAGCTGGAAGAAAAATGGAGATTCTTAATTCAAAACTAGCTCATCATTTCACAGGGCAGCAGAATGTCTGTGACATTAACAACGACTCCTGAAAGGCTTCACAGTTTATGAATGTCTTTTGGGTCTTGCTGGGCTTACAACTTCTAAATATAATGGAATTTACTAGCATTCTTTCTCCCTTCCTGTAAAGCAAATACAAATATGCAATCTTAATTGCTTTGAATCTTTTTGCCACTTTTTAGAGAGAGAGTTTTTTTTCAAGACTCAACCAATGGACTTGTTAAGAGAATTCTCCTTCATACTATTTACTCAGCATTCTCATATCCAAGTTAAATATTAGGTTATGGCAGTAAAACACCACACTGGAATTCTTTTGATAGAGGTTGTGTTTTGGTTAAACATCCTTTCCCCATCCTAATTTGCATACCAGCCAGCGGGCTTATTACTGGGGTCTGGAGGATGAGGTCTTTCAAAATGCTCACCCGGAAAGCACGATCAAACAGGGCTCACCTACCAACCAGGAAAGGCGCTCTGGTGATGCAATGGATTAAGCATGGGGCTGTTCATATTCCCCAGCTGTGCATTGAGAGAAAGGGTGCCTACTCTCCGAAATCCTCTAAAGGGTCACTGTGAGTGGGAATCAACTCACTGCCCTAGATTTACAGCTTGTCACCCATTGAACCCTAGAGAGCAAACCCTGCAGTGACGCTGTGGAATGAATCCTTGATCAGAGGCAAAACCATGCTTTCACACGACAGCATAAGTCTGTCCTAGAAGGGAAGGGCTAGACAGGCCCAATCCATTTAATGAACTCCATTCCGAGATTTCAAATAGGGTAACCAGGTCCCCTGAGAAGAGTCATGGAGGAGCAGTGGTTACGCAAGTCAGCAGTCAGCGGCTCAAAACCACCAGCTGCTGCAGCAGAGAAAGATAAGGCTGTGTACTCTCCTACCTCCAGGGTAGGCGTCAGATCAGACTTGCACACAGTTCAGCTGTTGTTGGTTTGCTTGGTTCTGTTTTGCTCTGCGAGTCCCCCAAGAGTAAGCAGCTAGCTGAGCCCTGTGCTAAGACCCTGACAGCTCATTTTGAAGTGGACCAAGTAAAGGAGCACTCCTCTCATCTCTAAATTTTTTTTTCCTCTGCACCTGATATACCTAAGACAGTAGGTAATCCAAGGAATTTGGGAGTGTACTGTGGTAAAATATGCTATTCCCACAGCTGCGAGTCTGTGATGCTATCCTCCGAACGTTAGAATTCCACGGAGAAGTAACCTCACACGGGCATCGTTCCTGTAGGGTGGCTGGAATGCTTCCTTGGTGGCAATGCCCCGACTCCGTGATGCAATTTGTGTTCATTCTGCTGCTGGCTCATTCGAAGGCAGAGAGGTAATGGAGTAAAACGGAATGGATGGTACGTACTTCATTCTGCCATAAAAACCTAATCTTGAGGTTAAAAGGAAGCAATTAAAGAGGGAGTAGATATTCCAAGAGTCATTCTAATCAGGAGACACTTCCACACCCAGAGCAGGTCCAACTAGGTGCTTATTCACTGCAGAGTCTCAAGTCATGAAGCCGGTGGGAGTTTGGAGAGGTCAGAGAGAATGAGGGGCGGCCTACAGGGCAGCACAGCTCTGCTCGTCCTTCTCCCCAGGTCCACTGCAGTTCCAGAGGCTGCACCACACACACACACCCTTCCTTCTCCAGTCAAGGGGTCCAAGGCACAGGCATCCCTTAGCTTCAACATGCATACTGGACAACACATAAGCATTTCAAATCCGCTATTATTCCTATGCAAACTTGGGCAGGGGACACACACACACACACACACACATACACACACACATACACAAAGAAACCGGAATGTCTGCCACAGAATTCCACTCGAATACGATCCTGATATGATTAATATTTAACTTGGATATGAAAATGTCAGCATTTTAAAGTACAATGTGATTTTACCAGCATATCCCCTAACTTTCCAGCATACTCTAGCTAAGCAAACACCGAACCAAAAGATTAGAAATAATTCTGACTCTACTTTTTTACTTCTTAAAAAAAAAACACACCCTTAAAAATGCTAATCAATTCCATTGTGTGTGGAAATACTAAGTCCGGCTAGACTAAAATGACATTCATAGATGGCGAAGCCTTTCAGGAGCCTTTGTTAACGTCCCAGGCATTCAGCTGCCACGTGAAATGATGTGCTAGTGTTGAATCAAGGATCTCCTTTTTTCTTCGGGCTGACATCAACAATGAGCTGGGGCTGACATAAATAATGACCTTTGTTCCTTCAGTTCCATGCCTGGTGTTTGGTACTCTTATGCACCATTTACTCTAGTTGAGAGAACCCATTCCCTAATACACGGAATAAAAATGCTACGCAATCTCATCGGACCTTCAAATTGTGGAGAAGAGCACCCTTCTTACTCATAATTCCTCTTTTGCCCTGGACAGAGATAGAGAAATCCTAAAAAAAAAAAAAAGATCTTAAAAAAAAACTCAGTTCGCCAAAAGTGTATATACCAAACTGTCAATTTTCCCTACCACCACTCTCCTGAAGCTAATTTAGTTCAAAGTGACCCTAGGGGACAGAACAGGACTGCCCTACAGGGTTGCCCATGCTGTCTAATTCTTTCCACAAGCAGCCTGCCACATCGTTTTCTCACCGAGCAGATGATGGGTTTGAACCACAGACCTTTTAGCCAACCACTTAACCTGTGCTGCCCAGGCTCCCCTGTTGCATATTTTAGACTTTGCGCCTTCTTGGCATTCCTTTGTTTGGAATCTACCCCAACCCCTCCAGTGCTACAAATTCCTTAAGGCCTAAATCAAATGCTAATCCCCACTACCTCAGTAGTTCTCACCCAGGAGTGATCATGCCCTCCAGTAGACGTTAACATGTCTGGAGACAGTCTGGGGTTTTGGGTAGTGGTGTGATAAAGTGTCCAGATTTTAAGTGGGACACCATTGACGGGGGTGTGGGGGGTCTTAATTAAAATTTGGTCTTTATGGAGCAAGAAAAATGTTGATAGAATGCAAAAATAGTACTGTAATATCTTTTCATTTTAAAACACTGTGGGACGTTGTTAAATTGTTTAAGAAGTGGGACATCTGGTCACTTTATGTTAAGTTGCAACTGGGATCAGGCCCGTGTTTCTTAAGAAAAGTTCTACAACGCACAGGATAGCTGACCCACCCTGGCAAGCCCCAAGAAAGAATGATCTTGTCCCAATGAGAAACGCTGCTCTACCTAAATGTAGTCAGCCTTTCCTTTCCCCAAACTCTTTTGTTTCTTTGAGAATATTATGAGTTTCGTAACAAAACATCCGTCATCCTCCACAACATTTAGCAATGTAGCCCACTACCAATTATTGATACCGATACAGGGGATGTGCTAGGACATCATTAATTCAACTGCAAAAGGATGACAGACCTGATCTGGGTTTAGGGTTTACTGCACCTGCACAGTCCAAGAAATTCTTTAAAGACTTTGCTGGCAAGTTCCTCAGGAAGCCAGGTATGAAGGCAGGGCGGAAAGAATCTGGCCAAGCCTCCAAACTTAGTGATAATTGCCCGGGGCAGGGTGAAAGGTGAGAAAACGATCACTCCCGATCAATCCCTGGGAGTCAGGCAGATAACCAGGTGTTGGGCAAAGGACAGGTGATGCAAACGTAAGAGTTGCCAAGAAGAAAGTGGGAGGAATTATCAGAAGTGATCCTTAGCGAGGGGGTACTGTTCCTCGCTCAATGAAGAGCAATCAGTTAACAAGGGGCAAGCCTAGACTTTCTGACTTCTCTTTAACTTGGACCGGGGATTCTTCAGTCTGACTAAGACGGAAACCCAGCTCGCAAACTCAAATCACCACGGCCTGCCCGACACGCCTTACGCTCAAATGGAACTTAAAGAGATTTCATGGCACCATGGGTCAAGATACAGGGTTCAAATCCTGCTTGCTTCCTTTTCTATAAATAGCGAGCAAGCACAACTGCAACATTTCCTGATCTCAGACTGTAGATTTCCACGCACACCCCTTTAATCTTATTCGGCTGAAAAATACCGGGGGCCGAAGGTAACAAATAAGACAGACAGAAAAAAGACACTGGGCATAGTGTGCTTTGTTCTAAAAGACCTTGTCCAAGGAATACAGCTGATTAGATATTTTATTTCAAGACCCACACATTCATTTGGATATTCTGCTGACAGGAACACAAAACAAACAAATGAAACACTACTTGGGCGATGTGTCCCATTACTCAAGAGGTAAGTACTTATTGCTCTTCGTAGTATTTTTTAGTTTTCATATATGAGAACTGTGTCCCTATCCTTGTAGGATGAACAAATGTATCAAAAGTAAGTTAGAACACAAGTTACACGATGCAACAAACTCAGAAATAACTCAGAGTGAGAAAGCTAAAGAAACTAAAAAACAACCCCAAACCTGCCTTAGAAATGCCCAGTTTGTCAACGTGACGGACACAGCTGACCCTCTACATGGACCAGATCCATTTTAGTTTGCTGGCTGCCTCCAGCTGTGTCTATTAATGACAGGGAGAAAATCACGAACATTTGGTGGGAGAAAATGAAAAGTGCACTTTTTGTCATGTGTCCGGTCAGAAAGTGTCAGGTCGAGAAACGGAGTACGGTGATATGACACAATCACACTAAACTTGTTTGGACGTGAAGCTGGCTTACAGGGAAGAGAGTTTACAGAAGCAAGAGCTCTGGACTCGATCGCCTACATCCACCTCCAAAGGGCTATCCTAAAAACCGCGATGCTGACAACTCCATATATGCAGGGCAAGAGCCTGGACAGTGTCTTTGCCAGCTAGGAGCTATTACGAGATCTAAGAAAACCAATGAGATCGCATCATATTCTGGTATGCTGATGAGTGAAACCATCGTGAACAAAACACTGCTGTCATCCTTCTTTTTCTACGGTAACACTACCTGATGGGAGAGCACGTCTAAAAAGACACATTTGGGACCGTTAGTCACTCTGCTCTGTGCTCCAGGGAGCGAATATAAAGCCAGGCTTTTGATGAGGAACCAGCGCTCCAATCTGAAATGCCTGCTGCCCTTGGCTCACAAAGATCCATTCCATTCCCGTGACTGTCAGACTAGCCTGACATGTGCGGTGCTTTCTCAGTCTTCCTCACCGTGGGCAGCTGTTTTGTCATCTAAGTGTTACGGTTTAAATGAGACTACCTGTCCGATGACAATCAAGATGCAAAGATCAGGATATGAAGAAAAGAATCTCATTTTCAATCCTCAGCCAGGATTACCTCACCTTACTGTTGAAAAAAACAACTCACTGCCTTAAAGCTTTTTGTAAATTTATTTCACTCCATGAAACGTTTGAGGTCTTTGCTATTGCTCTTGTCGATGCAATTATTGATCATTAACATGAATAGAAATGGTTCTTGTGCCCGGGCTGCTCCCTCCCAGTGCAGGTGAGTTAATCAGACTCTAATCTGGACCATATATTCAAGGTATATCGTGAGAGTAGGGACATTACTCTCCGAGGTCATTTTAAAACCCGCACGTGCCGATGCACAGATGAACGTGATGAAATGAGCATCCTATTCAATCGAACACTTGGGTGATTAGTAAGATGAAGATTTCAATTACAGCAGCTCTCTAGCCTAGGATACGGAAGCCTGGGAAACAAAACTCATCATCTTCTGAAATTATTACTGAATGCTGCCCTATGCATTTTGGGTGCTAAATCAACAGGAAGGAAAGGTGTACCATCATTTAAGTCATTCAGAGAAATATTATCAAGAAAGTGGAACGGTACGAGGAGCAAACTCACTTTGTAAACACAGTAAGTCCCGGTGATAGGAGTACAAGCAATTCCTTACCTTCTTTTTCCCTTATGTGTGCTTTTGGCATTTTCTGCACGGAAGGTTGAGTATGTTGGTGCTAAGGAAAATGTTGACTACAGGCAGCCCCTAGGTTACGAATACCCATGGGACATACAAACCTGTTCCCCATTAAAGCCTTATCACATTCAAATTTTTTGTAATAACAATGGGGTGTTTCTTTGCTATGTGCAGAAGAAAGTATTATTATTAGTATATTATCAAGTTAGAGATATTTTTAGTGCATCTGAAATTATTTGATTTTCTTTTCTGCATAGACAGATATAAGACGACTATTTGACTAACTGACGTCATGTATGAACTGGGCTTAACTGCTCTCACTTACGCACAGATTGACTTAAAAGATAAGTTTTCGAATGGAACTTGTTTGTACTGCGGGGGCTGCCTGTATTCATGAGATCCACTTTTTTTCCCTGATCCATCGGGTACCATCCACCACTGACCTGCTCGGTATGGCCATGACTGAGGTTATGTTTTTTACTGGACAACACAAGTTGTACAACACTGATCTTGCTTCTCGGGCAGGGACGAATAGTTCATTTGCCTGACGATCTCAGCAAAAAGTTCATCCACCATCGACTTGCTTTTTGCCGATGTCTCCATGAAAGGGCAGCCCCATTCTTGAGCCAGAGCTCTGCCTTCTGAGGACATAACCTCTCGTTCTGGTTCCAGATCCACTTTATTTCCTACTAGGATTAGTGGCACTTTTTCGTATCTCTTCACTCTGACAATCTGATCTCTCATTGGCTTGATATCCTATTCAAACAGTCACAAGGAAAAAGAAAAAATTATGCTATTTGTATAAATACAAGAGAAGAAAATGTCAAGAAAAGACATTCCATGGTGAGTATATAAAGTTGAAAGCAAAATAAAACCAGGTACCCAAGAGAGAACATATTCTTTAAAAATAATTCTGCAGGCCCTACCTGCTGGTTTAATGCCAGGAATATTTTTTTAAACAGAGACTTAGGAATTAACTTCGGGCCTCATTTGACCATGTCTTCCAATTTGTGTATTAATTTTAAAAGTAAGTTCCCTCCAAAGAATTAATCCATTCTTTTTTTTTTTTTTTTGGCATCACTGCTCTCCGGGGGTGGGAGTAGGAGACCCAGCCCCACTGCTGGAATTGAACCTCTGTCACAGTGGGCCGCAGTCCCGCGCACAACCACTACGCCACTGGGGCTCAGCCTGCATTAATCCATTCTTAAGTGAGGCCGTCTGCCGTCTCCCTAAACCTGCCTGTTTGCCATCATGCCTGGCAACACCTGTGATCCTAGCATCCGACTGTAGCATCTATGTATTCCCAGGGACCAAGTAAGAGGGCTGGAGGGGGTAAAAAAAAGTTTCTGGTGTTGGAACAAAAACACGTTAGCTAGAAGAGCAAAGTTAAAAAGAGAGAAAATGTTCATTCGCAATTTAATGGCCAATATCCGAAGAAAAGCAACCACCTGTAAGTAAGCATTAACAAGGAGTCCCTCCCAAGGAGGTCACAAAAGAGGGAGTCAGGAGGTGGGAAGGGAACACTGTCCTTTGCTTATCTCTTTGCTTGTATGACGTGATTTTTTTTCATGTGCATTCCATTTTCTACTTTGCAAACCAATGAATGCCACAAATAATAAACAGAAAACCTAAAGGATTCTCTAGCAGCCTCCGTTTGGCAGGGGTTGGGGGAGAAGGGGCCACTGACTTAAGAGAACACTACGGATTTCATCGTAACATTACAAAAACAGTTTGAGGCTCTGCATAACTTAAAAGGTTTGACTAATATAAAACATGTGTTCAACTGGAGTAGCTACAGCATACATGCAATAGTCACATGAGGAAAGTAGGGGGAAAACAGGGACTGTGAAATTTAGTGGGGAAATGGAGCTATCTGTTCAGTCTTCCGGGTGAAGTTTGTTCCTGTGTTCTTAGAGAAATAAATGCCAACTTCAGCTGAGAACCCAAAGTTAGGGCTCTTGGGATCAAAGGAGTTTAAATGTCTATTGCAATCATGATGGCACCGTTTCCCACTCTCTCTTTTTGTCTGTAACCGAAGTGGATATAATGGAAATCTTACAAAAAAGTCTTCAAGAGATTTCGAGTCTCATGAGAGTCAGCTCATAGAATAATGAATCTCCCGAGAACTCTTTAGAAAGAAAACGCCTGTCAAATAGCACCTTCAGTACTTTGGTACTTTCTCAGGGAAAATGCTTTCATGATATGATTGCTTTGGAACGTAAGTCTACATAAAATAAACTTTAGCTTGGCCCTAATAGCTCTGATGGATTTACCCAGAACTTAACATTTCACCAAAAATTCTTAAGTTGCTGCCTTACTTAGGCTACTGGAAAAGTTCAGTCTACAACTTGAAATTTAAAATACAAAACATTGTGGAAAGAGCAAGCTATATTGGCCAAAGCACTTACTGAGTCTCTTAAGCAAACAACCCTTCAGTGTATACCTTTAAATACAATATATGTGTGTATGTATCCATTTCCTAAGTCAATGAAGGTCAATACAATGGGTCAATACCAGGTTATTTCTTTTCAAGGAATAAATAGCAACATGTATTACATCTCTTAAAATAACGTTCAACCTGCAGGTTTCTCTCCCAATGAAGGCCAGGGCAGATTTTCCAAAGAAATTGGACCACCTCCATTTTGGCCACCCAGCCAGAGTGAGAGATCTGCACTTGTTCCGCGTTCCCAGATCTACATATTTTCTATAAATATAGTCAGTGTTGCCAGAAACAATTTGGCTCAACTGCAAAAAAAAAAAAAAAAAAAGGATCCACTCATGCTTTTTTGTCGGTTGCTCATTCTGGGTTAAGATTCTTTTCAATTAGCAAAGAACCTTTATACCAAACACCCAAGTCAGTAAGTGACAATGCCCTGACTACAGTGTGATTTACTAGCTCAGTTGAGAAAGTTGGGTGGAAACAGAGATGGGGCGGGAGGAAAAGCAGCCGCAGAGGATTTATCTAGGCATTAGATAATGGGCGCCAAATCATTTTCTTTCCAATGTGCTCTACAGACCAGAGATGATCGGGAAATAAAGCGGGTTTTTTGGTGTTGCTGAGCACGTCAGTCAAGACTTGTTGAATTGCAAACGAACAACTTGCGAGGGTCCTATTCCAGACAACGTGCACACGGACGGACTTGTTTCTTTTTCCGCTTCCAGAGACCTCGAGACTATCTCTTGACAGTTGGGACTTGAGCACACTCTACTGAAACAACCCGAGACTTTTCCCTCGCAAGGAACAACCCTCCCCGACGCCCCGTGTCTTAACTTTCAAAAGCAAAACGGAGTCATCACCACACCGCACCACACACCCCCCCCCCCGGGTTAACAAATGACACGATTAGGGTTTGGTTACCTGGAAAGACTGCTGATTAACCAGACTGTACACCAGGATGAAACCTTGGCCGTTTTTGATGTAGAGATCTCTCATGGAGGCGAACTGCTCTGTTCCTGCGGTGTCCAGAATTTCCAGCACGGAGGGAGAAGAGTCCACTTCGATCTCTTTGCGGTAGAAATCTTCAATGGTGGGGTCATATTTCTCAATGAAAGTCCCGGTGACAAACTGCACAGTCAGGGCAGATTTGCCAACCCCTCCGCTCCCTAACACCACTACCTTGTATTCCCTCATGAGTCTCACCTTCACCAACTCCTACCCAAGGGGGGAAGAGCACCCCGCTAGCTGCAGCGAGGCGAGGCGAGGCGGAAGGTGGGCGGAAATCTGCGAACTGGGGCGGAGAGTGCAGTGCAGCCCAGGGCCCAACGGGGAAGAAGAGGAAGTTGCCGGCGGGGGAGGGGAGGGGAGGGGAGGGGAGGGGAAGGGCCCAGTGTCGGGGTGGGTGGGGATGGGAGGGCACTGCCCTTCCTATAGGAGCCGCGGCCCAGGCAGGGGGCGTCCCAGCCAGGGACGGGGCGGGGGCGCCGACGGGGGACCCCGTGGGCAGCGGCCGCCCGCCACCCCTCCCCCGCGCGGCACACAAAGGGGCCCAGGGACCCCGCTTCCTGCCTGCAGCGCCGAGCCGCCCGAGCCCGCGGCCGCCCGCCGCTCCCGTCGCTGGCGCCCGGGCGGGTCTCCAGCCTCGGCTCCCGCGGGGGTCGTCCGGCCTGCAGGGGGGAGGGGGAGAGGGGCGCCCGTGACCCGCCGGCCCCTCCGCCCCCGCCCCCGCCCCCGGCCACCTCCCTGGGCCCACCCACCGGCACCGGCCCGCCCCGCCGCCCAGGCCACGGCCGCTCACCCTGCCGTCCTCGCCCGCCCGCCCGCCGCCGCCGCCGCCCGCCCGCCCGCCCGGGAGGCTCCGTCACGGCCAGGCCATGGCCCGCGGCCGGCTCGTGGTGTCGCGGCCGCCCCGGCGCTGCTGCTGCTGCCGCCGAGCGAAGGGCGGGGGCCGTCCGGCGGCGGCGGCCGCAGCGACTCCAGGCGAAGCCGCCGCTGGTTCTCACCCACCCCACCCCCCCCCACCCCCCAGCGCACACCCGGAAGGGTTTCCCTGACACACTGGCTGAGGCGCCCCGGCTCCCCAAGACTGGCCGCGATCACTTCCGGTGGGGAAAGTCCCACCTCTCCGGGCCGGCCGCGCCGGGCTGCGGCCGCGCCCTGCCGGCCGGGCGGGGCCGCGGCCCGGGCCTCCCCGGGGCTTCTGGGGCGGCTCTGGCCGGGCCCGGGGACGCGAGCCAGCCCTGGGCCCAAGCGGGACGGCCACGGGGCAGCTAGCCACCCGGAGGAGGGCGCCCCACCCTGCACCCGAAGTTGTCCGGCAATCGGAGCGGCCGAAAGTTTATTCTCTTTGCTGGCATTGTTCCACTTGCGTTTTTGTTTACGAGGGAATTCCTGCGGAGCCCACTCTTGGCTGGGATTTCATGAGCCCAGTGTGACCCAGCCCTACCTAGCAAGTGATCACACACACACACACACACAACTATCTTGTCATCTGTCCAAATCTGCCTGATCGCCACTAGTAAAGAACCCAAGTCCGACTCCCTCGAACGCAAGGCCACCCTAGACAGGGCACAACTGCCCCTATGGGTCTCGGAGACTGTCACTGCCATTGCTTTGGTTTGTCACCCGGCTGGAAAATAGCTTTAGAAGCAGCCCTGCGGTACCCCACTTAGCTTGGCATCTCTCGGATTCCAGCCAGCACCCAACGGAAGAAAGTAATTGTCTGTCCAGGAAGAGTGCATTTAGAATTGTTTGGGGCTGCAGACTGATTTCTTTCTTCTCTTTCTTTTTTTTTCCAGTTGTTATCCAGTCTTTATTTCTTGTCCATCTTTCACAAAGGTATCTTTTTTTAAATTTATTTTTTAATATAGATTTTATTGGGGACTCTTACAACATTTAAGACATCGTTCATGTTAAGCATATTTGTACACGTGTTGCCACATTCACCGACATTATCTACTTGAACCCGTTCAGCATAAGCTCCTCTTCCCTTCTTTCTTCTAGTTCATTTTTTAAATTCCAACTCCCCATATTTCCCCTTCCCCTTTCTCCTCCCCCATGAACTTGCAATAATTTACAAATTGTTATTATCTCTTCATATCTTACACTGTCTAATGTGTCACTTCACTCATCCCCTCTTGTCTGCACCCCAGAGAGGAGGTCACATGTAGATCTGAGAAATTTGTTCCCCCTTTCTACTCCACCATCCCTCCACCCTCCTAGTGTCACCACTCCCCACTAATCTCAAGGGATTATCTATCCTAAATTTCCACGTTTTCGACTCCAATGTGCATCCCCTGGTCTAGCCAAAACTGTCTTGGCAGAATTGGGATAATGATAGGCGGTGGGACGAAGCATTTGAGAACATTTCATTGCCACGACACTGCACCTAGATTGGCTCATCTCCTCGCTACAACCCCTCTCTGTAAGAGGATGTCTCCTCACTTATTGCAGGACTGCAGCCCAAAGGGTTGAGAGTTCAAATCCAGTAGCAGCTCTCCAGGAGCAAGGCTGGGCTTCCTACTCCCACCAGGCCAGTGATGCCACAAAAAAAAAAGACGTTCTAAGTTCTAATTTCTTTTTTTCATGGTCCTAACCGTTTCATTGGCATATAATGTACATAGCATACAATTCAATGGTCTGAAGGAGAGTTTCACAGTTATCACCATAATTAATTTTAGGACATTTTCTTCTTATACTCATTGTCTATAGAGGCCCAGTTCCTCTAACCTCGACATGCCCCATAGAAACCATTTCTCTAGTTACTATATACATTTAGCTATCCTAGATTTCGCATATAGAAAAATGCATCTTTGTTTAGCTACTGGCCAGTCTTTTGATATGGCTGGCTCTGGCACTTTAAAGTTGGATTTCCTAACCATTCCTCACAGTCCTTGAAATGCAATGGAGAATAAAGCGTCCAGTGTGAAACAGGGAGTTTCTAGTTTTACATAAAACAGTTACTTTGTGCCACCCTTCATTGTGCTAGCTTTCTATTTGTCAACTTTGTGTCAGATCCCCTGGCCCCAGGGCCGGGAGGGGAGATTCTATCAGAGACATGTCACACTCCCTTTTTGATTCAAACAAGGACCCAGCAGAAACCTGAGAAAAGCTCCTTTGGACTGCACATTCTCCCAGTTACAAGCCTAGATGGACAAGACTGGGGGGAGGGGGGGTTAATAACCAAACCCAGACAGGTAGATATTAGCAAACAGGCCAATCCAAGTAGTATGAAGCCTCATTGTGTCCCACCCTGAGGATTCCCCCATGTCACTTGCAGTCTCAAAGAACAGTTTAGTTCCATTCCTCCTTGGGCCAGAACTCGTGCAAGCTGGCCAGCAAAGTCCCCAGCTCTGCTTCCAGCTGGCCAGGGTCCTGCCTGATCTCCGAAGGCACTGCCCTCTGCTGGAAAGAGGTCTAGTTTAGGAGCTAGGGGTCTCCCTAGGGGTCATTGCTCCTTCAGCAAGTGCCGCTGCCTGATTTGGAGCTCTGTGGCCCACCCCCCTGTCTAGCTGTCTCCATGTTGTCTCATGGGATCCTTCGTCTCTCTGCAGGCCCTGCGGGTAACTGAGTCTGAAAGGTGCTCTTCTGATTCAGCTAGCAAGGGGCAATGGTAGCAAGTCTCTGCTGTCTATTTAGCTGTTCAGACATGGAGGTCCTCTTTTGCAGAGCATCTCACCTGTGGGCAAGGCTTCCGTATCTAAATGCGTTGGCTGTGTTTGGGAAAGCATCCTCTGTGGCTTCACTTCGTAAAACTTTCTCCCTCCTGGAGTACAGAGTCCTATTGGGTCACATTAGTGAATCTGCGACTTTTATTTTTATTCGATTTTTATTTCAACAATTTAACACAAGGTTGTTCTGCTGTGTTCGTTTCTAAAGTAAGGTGAGCAGACGTGCCGCTTTTTAACAATTTCGCAATGTCCCGCAGTGTTTTAAAAGTAAAATAAATATATTACAATACTATTTTTGCATTCTATGAACATTTTTGTTGCTCCATATAGACTAAGTTTTTAATCAAGAACCACACCCCCACCCCCACCCCCGTCAATGGTGTCCTGCTTAAAATCTGGTCACTTTATTATCAGAACATAGGAAGGAAAACACGAACAATTGAAAGTCCGAATATCCCCAAGGGCATAAAAATAATAGCTGAGTTACCTTTTTTTTTTGGAGGGGTGAATATAGGATTTTATTTGACTTGAGTAAATTCCAAGGAGTGGGTTCGTAGATCATATGCGAACCTGTGTTTAAATTGATAAGAAATTACATTATTTCTGTATGTAGCCAATGCCAATGTATCAAAGTTCTTTTTGTTCCACATCCTTGTCATTATTGGGTCCTGTCGGGGTTCTTTTAATTCATTTTATTGGGGGTTCATACAACTCTCATCACAATCAATGCATGCACCGATTCGTCAAACTATTTGCACATTTGTTGCCATCATCATTCTTGAAACATCCTCCTTCTACTTAGGCCCTTGGTATCAGCTCCTAATATTTTCCCTCCCTCCCCACTCCCAGCTCAGTTACTTTTTGAAACAATAGCTCCTTGTGGTTAATAACGCCTTGTGCTTTCTATCAGGGGATTTATTTTCCCTAATGATGTCAGTAGCCTCTCTACTGAGAAAAGACCTGGTAATATGCTTCCATGAAGATTTGCACCTTGTAGAGCAGTCCTCCTTTATCCTGTAGGGTTGCAATGAGTCAGAGGGGACTGCATGGCACACAGCAACAATGTAGCTATCAATGCACCTTCCATATGTTGCGCAAGTGTTGGACTGCTATGCTAAACGTCGGCAGGTCAAAGCTACCACCTGCCTCTCGGGAGAAAGATGAGACGATGCTACTCATCAAAAATGGACAGTCTCTGAAACCCTGTATGGAGTTATTGCAAGTTGGAATCAACTTGAAGACACTGGGTTTGTTCTTTGTCCTTTAAAGTTATTACAGAAGCGATCAAAGTCTACATTCTTTTCTTCACTTGGTTCCCATTTATTATCTTTGAGTGACCCCCCCCCCTCATTTCAGAGTACACTCATTGAGTTAATTTGTTTTAATGACTGTACCATACATAACTTAATAAACCACTTCCTTATTGAAGGACGCTGGTTGCTAGTTCTTTCCGATGAAAATATTACACACACACACACACACACACACACACAGTCATTTTAAGGTGAATGTCTAGTCATGTAGTCACTGAAACAATGAGTACTTGCATTTAAAATTCATCTTGTAACTATTGCCAAATTGCCCTTCAGAAAGGTCATACCAATTCATGCTGCCTCCAACATGGTGTGTGACCTGTTTCTTTATACCTGGATCTTAACTGTGACTATTTTTAGTATTTTATAGCTATTATTCTTTGCTTTGGGGTGTTTTGGGGACTAATAAATGCACAGTAGTGTCAAAGAAGGAATTTGGGCTTCTGAGTCAGACAGAACTAACTAATGCTATCCTTTGCCAGGTAGCCCTCCACTCCCTCATGTGTAAAGTTGGACATAATAGCAGCGTCTAATGCATTGGTTTCCCACATATAAATGAGACTATGTACACAAAGCACTAAGCCTCGCAAAGCTAACTGTTCAATAAACATAAGCTGCTCAAGTAATAACTTTCCACTCCCAGAGCTCCAAGATCAGCCTGGAAGTTAGGGGAGGGAGGAGCTTCGCCTTCAGAGACGATGTCCTTGAAATGCCCAAATTTCACTTTGACTTCTATCGTTCCGAGTTTCACTCCGGAGTGACTCTTGCTCCAGCAGTCATTTCAAGAACACGGCCAACACAGTCTCCCAGAGTCTGAAGAAATCCGGGGCATAGAAAAGTGCATTCAGAATAGTCATACACACACACACACACACACACACACACCAATGTAACAGGTACATAATCTCCTTTTCCAGCATTAGCTTGGGCGCACATTGAAAGTATTTGACAGTTTGCTTCAGGCACCAGTTGTTCATTTCTCCTGCTCCCCTCCTCTAGTTGGAACCTCCCTCAGTTGTATCCCTGGAGCCATGAACTGTGCTGGATCATTTGCCTTCGCTTCTGCCAAGTGGGCCTTCTCACCTCGGTCTTGGGAAAAGCCCAGCCCCTTTCTGTCCATGTCCCAGACTCTTCCTCTCTATTTTGCTGAAAGGTGCCACTAAGTTGCCAGAAAGCGGCACCAGCAATGTTCCCTCTCTTGACCTACCAACATCTTTTCCAGGAGCCCCCTTTGATATTAACTGGGCTATCCTTCTACGACTCCGGTCTTCCCTTTCGGAGTCTGCCGCCAGCGACGTCAGCTGTTCTGTATGGCAGCCTCCATTTAGGACGGCATTTTGTTATCCTTGTTTAAAAAATACTAGCACTCCTGCAGGGCGGGGGTGGGGGTGGGGATCAGAAAATAAAGATGTGATGTCACTGCCCCGAGAAAACCACTACTAATGCTCAGGAATGGAGGCCTGTTACCAACAAAAGATTTACAGCCCCAGCTAGGCAAAGGGGCAGCTTTACTCTGTGCTTTGGAATCCACTCGTTGACAGGGAGTTTGCTTTCTGCTTCGTGTCTAGGAACCCTGGTGATGCTCATGAGTAAGACTGGGCTCCTGACCTTGAAGCAGGGTTGGCACTCGCCTGCTGCTCCCATAGTAAATAGTTACAGTGTTGGATAGCTGTAGGAGGACAATATGGTCGGAACATAGGAGCCCTGGTGGCATAGTGAGTTCTATTTGGGGCTCCTCGCTTCAAGGCTAGCAGTGCAAAACCTCCAGCTGCTCAGAGGAGAAAGGATGATTTCTCCCGTAAAGAGTTACAGTCTTGGAAACCAAAGGACTCCATCTTACCCTGTCTGATAGGGTCGCTATGAGTCGACGTCAACTGGATGACAGTGTGCTCAATTTGGTTTGAGTTTGTTCCTGGAAACATTTACCCCTCGGAAACCATAGGAAGCAGTTTTACTCTGCCTTAAAGGATCGCCATGAGTCAGAAGTGATTCTGACATCAATGAATAACGTTTTACTGAATTTCCCCATTTTTTCCAGGGACAGCCAATGCCTATTTTAAAACGAAGAATGGAGTCACTCAAGTTTGTGAACAGCATCCTTTTAACATTTTCCCAGCAGGTTATTCACAAGTAATTTCCATATCACATAATCCAATATGAACAGCATTTTTTACTTATACATATCTACATTTATGAAAAATGCTTGCGTGATCTTCCAAGCATCCGCATGCCTACTTCTGTGTAACTTTAACAACTCCAATTACCCAAGAGTCGCGATGAGTCAGAATTGACTCAATGGCAGTTGTTTTTTTTTTTTTTAATGGAATCTAGCTCACCCGGAATCCTTCACCAAACCAAAGGAATTTGAAAGAAGAAACTGTTAACACAGAGGCCACCACCCCACCAGCTTGACCCAGGACACACTCCTATGATGTGTGAGAAACATAAATCTCTTGGTGTCTTGTGCTGATAGATGAGAACATTAGTTTCTCAGGACTCCAAACTCCCCTAAACCAGTCTCACTGCCCTCAAGTCAATTCGGACTCATAGTGTCCCTGAAACTTGCTCACTGCCCTTAAGTCAAAGATGGGAGTGTAGAGACACGAGCTCTTTACCAGAGTAGAAAGCGAATCAGACCTGCAGTAGAGGATTGTACCTGAAACAGCTCTGAAGGACTTAATCCTGTCCCCTTTTCATTTCATCTTCAACTTCAAAAATAGTATTTAGGGGCCTAAGCCCTGGTGGCGTAAGTGGTTGAGAGCAGGATTGCGGCCCACGGGATTGGCAGTTCAAATCCAGCAGGGGCTCTCAGGAGCAGCACTGGGTAACGCCCACCACCACCAGAGGCAGTGATGCCCCCCAAAAAATAGTATTTAGGAAAGCATTTTGTAAACAAGTAAGCATAAACACATGTAAGGAATTAGTGTCATAATAACTCTATTCCTAATTTCTGTGTGTATCAGAACCACGTGGGGGTGATGTTAACACACATCTGGCTGGGCCCCAGCCCCAGAATGTCCCCTTCAGTAGGTCTGGGGGTTCAATCACGTGTATGTCTACCAGGTTCCCGGCTGATCCAAAGACCACACCTGAACGTCATTATTCTCCCTCAACAGACTCGCTGCCACGGAGTTGATTCTGACAATTTCAGAAAGAGGTAAAACTTTCTATCCACTTGCTCATTCATTCATTCAACACACACTAATTGCATTCCTACTCCATTCCAAGCCCTTTGCAAGGAGCCTTGGGGGGGCAGGGGGTGGGGGTGGTGGAAGGTAGCGGCTTCACACTGGGTGGAGATCCACAAGGGCACCAGTTCAAAACCCCCAGTCACTCGATTGGAGAACGATGGGACTTTCTATGCCCTTAAAGATTTACCATCTCAGAAACTCACAGGGGTAGTTGGAGCCTGTGTGGTAAGCGCGCTCTGAGTCAGCACCGACTATCGATGCAGTGAGCTTGGTGTTTGGCCTCGCTGAGCACTTTGACAAGCATGAGAATACCCAGCTGGGTAAGGCAGAATGCCTTCCAGGAGTCCATGATATTTCAGGAATGACATCAACATTTGCAGGACAGCCTGAGAAGTGCTCGTATAGAGCTGTGCCTCTGACACTATGGGGAAGTTTCTTGGAATAAGTCACTGGGCTGTAGATGAGAAAACTCAAGTTGCCCTGATTCCTACTGACCTGACTCATAATAACGCCGTGCACCAGGTGAAGGAGTGGGGGAGGGTCCATAGGGTGTTCACTACCTGCTTTTAGAAGTAGAGCAACAGGTCTTTCTCCCTCGTCTATTTTAATCTGGAAGCTCCATTGAAACGGATTCAGACCATGGAGGCGGAGCTTGAGGCACATCAACTGGGAATGGAGCGCTGGTCTCAGTAGGACTGCCTTCTGGGTTTCCAAGACTGGGAGTCTTTACAGGAGCAGAAAAGTTCCTTTCTTTAGGATGGGAAGTGAATAGTCCACTGCCGGCCCTTAGGAGGGGCTTGTTTGGCACAGTCACATGGATTCTGACGTCTAGTGCACCTCGTGGGCACAATAGGGCTGCTCCACAAGGTTTCATGGCTGTGATCTTTACAGGACAGTGCCATGTTAATGCCATGTTTTCACGGGGGTTAGGTAGTCTGCTGCTAACTGATAGGCTGGCTATTTAAACCTACAAGCCTTAGGAGACACAGTCTGCTTCTAGAAAGATTCATCTTGGGAACCTTATGGGGCAGGTCTACTCTCTCCTATAGGGTAAAGTGACCAGATTTTAAGTGGGACAACATTGACCGGGGGGGAAGGGGGCTTCTTGGTTAAAAATTTGGTCAATAGGGAGCAACAAAAATGTTCATAGACAGCTGAGCCCTGGTGGCGTAGTGGTTATGTGCGGGACTACAGCCCACAGGGTTGACAGTTCAAATCCAGCAGAAGCTCTCCAGGAGCAAGGCTGGGCTTCCTACTCCCACCAGGGCAGTGATGCGGGGTAAAAATGTTCATAGAACGCAAAAATGGTATTGTAATATGTTTATTTAATTTTAAAATGCCGTGGGATGTTGTTCAATTGTTAAAAAGTAGGACGTGTGGTCACATTACTATAGGGCCAATATAAGTTGGAATTGATTCAATGACAACTGGTTTCGTTTCCTATTTTAAGGGACTAAAACACCAAGCAAAACATCAGTCGTGTCTTGGACAGTGGATCTGAACCACCAGCTTTTCTTCAGTAGGTGAGTGCTTAATCGCTTGTGCTGGCAGGCCCTTTTTTAGGGTGAGATGACCAACAGCCACAGCAACACTCCTGTCAAGTGACGTAGGGGTCTGAGCTCTCCTCAGGAAGGTCCTGGAAGTCACGGAAGGCCTCGAAGGGTGGGCACTAGGCTGCCCTGAGCAAAAGTATGGGCTGCAGTATCCATGCCCGTTTTTCGGCTTCATGACTTTGCTGCGAGTGTAACTTGAGGCAAGTTACCTATCTTTAAGAAACCTCCCCCCCACCACCACCCCGCTTTCTCATCTTTAACGGGGAAGAAATGCCTACCTTATTCAGGTACTGTGAAGATTGAGGATGGGAAAACCCAGCGATGCTAGTTTGACTCTGACTCACAGGGACCCTAAAACACTTGGCACGTGCTTGGTGCTGACCCGATGGCGATCGTGATCAGGCTTGAACTTTAGAAAGCGAGACCTAGAGGATGTGTGTCTCAGGCTATTACAGTTCATTGGAAGTCAGCAGACTTGTCCAAACATCCAGGTCGTATCTGATGTGACCGATTGCATGGTGGAATAACAAAGGGTCCTTTCTGGATGAGAGACAATGCGTGAGGTATTATGCAACGTCCTTTCATTTCATTTTTGCAAGAATCTTAAGAATTAGGGGACCGCTATACTTTCCAGTTTTACAAACAAAGGGACTTATACTCAGACCAGTTAAATCGCTTGTGCCGAGTCACACAGCCTGTCCGTGGGATTTCATACTCAGCACAGTGTGACCTCGCCTGCTTCCAGCGCAGGCAGTTGTGTGTCTTTGGCATGTGGGGCAGGGAAAGGAGGCTGCAAGGCCCCAGGTGCTTGATTACTACTCAAAAGGGTGAAGCCTTGACTCCACCAACTGCTCCATGGGACAACGAACTGGAGATCTGCTCTTACACAGTCAAGGAAACCCTGTGGGGACTCCGGGACATGAGCTCCCTAGGAATTGAAATGGGCTCCGAAGGGGAGAGAACAATGCCAAGGACACAGGGCAGTGAATGTGGAATGAGTACAGGTTAAAGAATGTAGCCTTTATTTCCCTGTTTCTCTGACCTTGAACGAGGGTGGTGGTTCCCACTGCTTTCCTATCCCTCTGAGAACAGACCTCCTTGACCTCCAGGGGCCAGTTGACCTTGGGACTGAGCACCTGGTGGTGAGGTAGTCACAGTCACGTTCCCAAGTCCTCTGGGCATTTACAGTAAGGCACCTCCTCCTCTTGCCACTGGGCACCGCATTCCAGTCCCTGAGACAAGGAAGGACCTAAGCTGAATTCTTGTGAAGACTCCCTGGGTTTAAATGGCTAGCAGACTCAGCTGCCAACCCAAAGGTTTCTGATTTTAGTTCCCCCAGAAGCACCATGGATGAAATGCCCGCCCTCTGCTTGTGAACCACCAAGCATGGGAAACCCTCTGCAGCACAGCCCTCATCTGAAACATGTGGAGTCACTGTGATTCCCATCAGAACCAACATGAAAGGCAAGAGGCTTTTAAAACAAATGAGTCGTGTTTACTGGGCACTTACTATGTGCCAGGAATTTTGTGAAGACCCGCATTTACAGTTGATGAAACTGTTGCTCAACGAGGTTACAGAAGTCACTTAAAAAATAATTTTGGCGGGGGCTCTTACAGCTATTATAGCATTCCATACATCATCTGTATCAATCACATTTGCACACATGTTGCCACATTCACCTCCAAACACTCTCCACTTGAGCCCTTGATATAAGCTCCTCTTTCCCCTCCCCCCCCCTTTGGTAATGAATCAGTTTATTGGGAGAAGTCACTTTTTAAAGGCCCGTAGGTAGTACAAGCCAATTTGAGCAAACAACAGTGGCATAACGATTACTGCCAACATTGTATGTTGACCTTCTTCCTTGGACTCTATAGCTATCATTCCTCCAGACACAAATTTAATCTTCTGGAAGACGTCAGCTACCCAAGGGATTCGAGTGATGATAAAAGAGTTTCAAACCTTGTTTTTGCTGATGTGTGTCTATACAGCATTCCTGTTTATCTTCATAATGTTTGCATTCCATAGCGAGTAATTTCCTCCCCCATCTACTCATTCAGACTTCATTAAAGATGGTAGGTACGCTACACTAAGTCCTCGCTCCTGCACATGGTTAGGCTCCACAGAGAAAGCCAGTATGTGGAGGTCAGTGCCAAGGCGAAAACGGAAGATAACCACCTCTGATCACAAGGCGAAGGATGACCACATCATGAATGCGTGACAGTTACGTTACATCACTATATAAATGCCAACTCCCTGACGTGTAACTTTCTTTCATCGTTATAGCCAGGCAGGAATTACTCGTGCCTGGCACCTGAGTGTTTGTTACTGTCAGAAGTAGATTTTTAATGCACAAAATATTTGGATAGGAGATGTGTCTACAGTAGAACCTGGGTACTCGACTGCATCAGTACTCGATATAATCAGATTGAAAAGCAAAATGTTGAGAAAATTTTGCATCGAAGCTCCAACAAACCCAATGCATGTGATTCTTATAAACAACAGCAGGTCGTGTTTCGGTCACTCGGTGTTAATTGGCATTCTTAGCATGCGCTGTTGAAACCTTCTGCGGCTGTGTTCCAAGGGTTTCGCTATAGTTTTATTAGGTTTTTGTGGCTTTTAAAAATGGTTTTTAGATATAAAAAAACATGAGTCCTAAGAAATAATTTTTTGGGGGGTGGGGGGGGAAGAATCATGATAAGGGGACTGGTTAACCATGTTATCGATATTGTTGATGATAACTTAGAACTTTTAGAAAACAGTTAAGGAAACACCAACAGCACACCACATTAGACAAACTTTTTAAGAGAAAGTCAAGGCAAAGAAGGAAGGGAAAAAACTACTGAAAAGCAGCTACCAGTTGATTTTATGGAAGGGGATTCGCCTTCCAAACACCGACTCACTCTCCATACCTCCACTCCACCGATCCAGATTCTCATCATTCTCAAGGTATGGGCCATACTGTAGTTGATAAAAACTTGTTTACTGCTGTGTTTCTTATTTAAATTATAGTATTTAACTCTGAACTTACTTACTTTGAAATTTCTGTGTCATGTTTTGTATAAAAAGACAAGGTTAGGGCAAAAACTTGGTGGTTGAGAATGGATGAATCTGTTTTCAGTTATTTCTTCTGGGAAGAATGGATTCGGAACTTGACTGCATCGCATCTCGATGTTCCTTCTTATAAAGTGACCAGATGTCCGCTTTCGGTGGGACAGTCACAATTCCAAACAATTTTTCCCTGTGTCCGCAGTGATGCCCCCAAAACAAAACAAAACAAAAACAAATAAAGAATGGAAAGAATGCACGACAAGCTAGGGAACGACGGGAGAACGGGAAGGGAATACACCACCTCTTACCGCCCCCCCCCCCCCCGCCTTGTCAATGGTGTCCCGCTTTACCAATGTTAAAATCTGATCACTTTATATGGAACGAATTACCATCAAGGTCTGGGGTTCTACTGCACTATTCTCATCAATGCACATTGTCAGCTAACACTTCAATATGAAATTAGGAGTGTTTCAAACAGTTGAAAATCATGATCGGACTTCCCTTTACAGAGGGGTTACAGGGAGGAGACCAACCAGTCAGGGTGCAGTGTATCACTGATGAAGCATACAACTTTCCTCTAGTTCTTCAATGCTTCCTCCTTCCCAGTGTAAAATTCCCAATTCCACCTTACAAATCTGGCTAGACCAGAGGGTGTACACTGGTACAGAGAGGAGCTGGAAACCAGGGACTCCAGGACAGATGATCCCTTTAGGACCAGTGGTGAGAGTGGTGATACTGGGAGCATGGAGGGAGGGTGGGGTAGAAAGGGGGGACCAATTACAAGGATCAACATGTAACCTCTTCCCTGGGGTATGGACAATGGGGAAGTGGGTGGAGGGAGACATGGACACTGTTAAGATATGACAAAATAATAATAAGTTATAAATTATCAAGGGCTTATGATGAAGGGGGGAGTAGGGAAGGAGGGGAGAGATGAGGAGCCGAAGCCAAGGGCTTAAATAGAGAGCAAATGTTATGAGAATGAGGAGGGCTACGGATGTACAAATGTGCTTGACTTATGTATGGATTGTGATAAGAGTGTATGAGCCTCCAATAAAAGAATTGTTTAAAAAAAAAACATGATTATGAAAACATTGGAAATGCCAGTCTTTTTTCGAGGCAACTTTTTTTTTGGCGTCACTGCCCTCTGGTGGGAGCCTTGCTCCTGGGGAACTGCTGCTGGATTTGAAACGCCAACCTTGTGGGCCACAGTCCCGCACACAACCACTACGCCACCTGGGCTCAGCCCTTAGAGGCAACTTTTAAAGGGAGCGTGTAGCCCTGGGGGTGTAGAGTTCTGTTGCCAGGTCAGTGGTTTGAAAGCACAAGCTGCGCTGGGGGAGAAAGACGGGGGCTTTTAAGAGTTCCAGTCTCAGAAACTCAGAGCTGTTCTGGGTTTGCTGTGAGTTGACATCAATTCTGTAGAAGTGAGTTTTTTTGGTTGCTTGACAAAAAAATAAGAATAAAATGGAATTGCTTTGGGATTGTGTTCATAGTCTAATAAAAGGACTGGTATTTGAGTACTGGACAAACAAGCCTTTTTAAAAAAAATATATTATTGTGTTTTCAGCGAAGGCTTACATAGTCATTGAAGGGTTGCTATACAATTGATCTGTGGCATCGGCTATCACCTTCAAAATTTGTGAATAGTCTTATCATTATCATTATTTTTATTCTGGTTATTGCACTTGAATCTTTGTTTTTATTTTATTGATCATTACACATGGGGGAAATTAAGTGAAAAATAAGGTCGATATTATTGTTTGATAAAGCATTGTTACCTTCTGTTCTGAATTCATGGCCATTAAAATACATTCTTTTCTTTTTCCATGGACTGGGGAGTCATTGAAAATGGTTCAGTGCCTGACCTACTGATGGAGGCTGTCTTGCAAGACAGCCTCTATCAAAACCAGGCTGTCTCAAAGCCCTGGTCTTAGAATTTTTCTCTTGTATACAAAGAAGGTGGGTAAGCACCAAAATCGGCATGTAGCATGTGCCCAGGTCAAATGCTAGGGGTTCCTACATGCTGTCAGACAGAAATGTCTCCTGAGGTTTTCCAAAACAAAACCCAGAAAAACCTGCCAGCAGAGTTTGCGGTGGGTCCATGTGTGCTGAATGTGTCCGGGACAGGATCAAGCATGCTTTCCTTATTGAGGACCAGAAATTCATTGTGAATGCACTAAAGGCACAAGCACAGAATCCAAAAGTTACATACAGAAGAGGCTTTATTGAGTAATAACTAAATCCAACTGGGTTCTCTCTCTCTCTCTCTCTCTCTCTCTCTCTCTCTCTCTCTCTCTCTCTCTCTCTCTCTCTCTCTCGTTTAGAGCAGCGAGCTGAAGATACAGCATTCTGGCACTAGGTGTCAGCAAAAGATTAACTTAGAAATTCACAGCTTGGCTCCACTCCCACCCCTCCTTTCTACTTTTCAATATTTTCTATACTTTCCTGATGAAAATTAAAAAAAAAAACATGTTCTCCCTGTGAAAACATTAATGAGAGGATGCTGCTCAGAAAAGGCCTCGCATTGATTGTACACCCAAGGAAGGCCACCATGGCAGAAAGAATCTTAAGACTACTTCCAGCCACCAACTTCTGCTGATTCTTCCCCTGGAATCACCTGGGCGTGTGCTCTCCACAGCTGCTTTGTATACTCTGCCTTCCATCTTAGTTCGGGTCCTCATCACCTCACAGCTGACTGCGCCAAAGCCTTCCAATTCCCCCTTTATAATAACCAAGATTTGCCTTCCAATTCAACCCACGACTCAGACTGTTATTGGAAAGCACTACTTGATACACATCTATCTGTGCCCAGCTGAAAACGTCGTGACCAGAAGAAGGTGGAAACAGGTCAACAAACTGGGAGGGATAGACCATGCAGTATTGTGCAGACATGAAGCGAAATTAAGTTTTTATATGTGCTGTGGATGAACCTTGAAATTCTGCTGAGTGAAATAAGGCAGACAGAAAAGCACAAGTATTGTGTGATTCCACCAACTAGGTCTACTATCTAGAACAGGCAAGTGACTAGAGGCAAAGCTAGATTGGTGGTTACCAGGGGATGGAGGGAATAAACTTTCTGCTAATCATGATGACGCAAACCATGATGAAGGTCGCACACCTTATGAAAGTGAGGAACGCCAACGAATTATAGACATAAAATGTTTATGATGGCAAACTTTGTTATTCATATATTATAATAACTGTAAAAAATGATAATGCCCCATTGCTTCCAAGATAAAACAAATACCCATCCATTAAACTTGCAGGATGCTCTTAATTTTACTCTGAGGCCAAGTGGCACAGCAGCTTAGACTGGGCTGCTAACTGAACACCCAGTTGTTTAAAATCACCAGCCACTCCCCAGGAGAAAGAGGAGGTGTTCTGGTCCATTGAAGATTTACCACTTCAGAAACCCCACAGGCAGGTCTGATCTGTCTTGACATTTTTTTTTTTTAGGCATCACTGCCCTCAGGTGGTGGGAGTAGGAGGCCCAGCCTTTGCTCCTGGGAGCCGGAATTGAACCTCCATCCCAGTGGCCCGCAGTCCCGCACACAACCATTACGCCACCGGGGCTCAGCCCTGTCTTGACATTTTTTTAAACCCTTGTTGGTTTTTTAAAAAATCATTTTAAAAACTGGTGAAATGTTTCCATATAACATCCTATTAAAAAAAAAACTCATGTAAGCACCAACCTGCCCGGTGATTGGTCACAATCTACAGATCTCATCCTACTGTGTAAAGATGCCTAAATATCTCAGAGCATACACAAATGTCATCTGTTAGGTAGTAGTTTTGTTGCAATCTTTCCAGCATATATTCCACAGTAAGTTAAAGGGAGTCTATGGGTGTTCTTGTATAAAAATGCTTAACAAATGGAGAAAGGCAATTTTCCTGAGAGAAGATTTGTTCTTGAAATATTTTTTCTCCTTTTTTTAGGCTTGAAATATTGTCAACAACTGGAAAGATAGAAATGGGATGGAGTTGTAAAAGAAGCATAAGAATGTCTAAGCTAACATTTTTCTGGGGTTAAGCCCCAGTGGTATAGTGGTTGTGTGTGGGACTGCGACCTACAGGGTTGGCGGTTCAAATCTAGCAGCAAGGTTGGCTCTCCTACTCCCACCAGGGGACAGTGATGCCCACAAAAACCAAAAAAAAAACAAAACAAACATTTTTCTTTTAAATTATCTAAGTACTATTAAGTTAAGATGTTTGCATTCATTATTAAAAATGTTGTTAAATCTTATATAAATGATTTAACACTGAATTGCTGCAATGCAAATTCCACTTTAAAAAAATGATTGTATACATGGATGAAAAATATCTTGTTTGCTACCCAGTTTACAAATTCTGGCAGACTTCAAATCGTCCACACAATATAAACTTTGAGGAAATTCAGTTACAATGTATGTTAATGTTACAATGCATTCTTGTCAAACAAGTAACCTTTGTTAATTTGTTTTTTGACAAGACTCTCAGGAACCTCTGCAGCCTCCAGAGATGTGTACAAATGGCCTCAAATAATCTTGAAAAAACTTTTAAAGGAATATTGGTCAAGCACTTTGTAGGATATCCTTTAATTAGGATTTCTCAATATTTTCTTCATGATATGGCCAGATCAATGGCTTTTTCCCCCAATGATTTTATTGGGGGATCTTACAGATCTTACAACACTCCATACATCATTTGTTTCAAGCATATGCTGCCATCTCCATTTCCAAATAGTTTCTACTTGAGTCCTTGGTATAAACTCCTCTCTCCCCTTCCTTTTTAAAAAAATAAATCATTTTATTGGGCCCTCATACAACTCCTATCACAATCAATACGTTTATCAATTGTATGTAGGCCACATTTGCACACTTGTTGCCATCATCACTCTCAAAACATCCTCTCTCCACTTAGGCCTCCAGTGCCAGCTCCCCATATTTTCCCTCCCTCCCCACTTCCCCTCTAACACAAACCCTTAATAATTTACAAATTGTTATTTTTCACCTTGTACACTGTCCAATGTGTCCCGTCACTCACTTCCCTGTTGTCCATAGCCCAGAGAGGAGGTTATATGAATATTCTTGTAATCAGTTCCCCTTTTTTACTCCACCTTCCCTCCACCCTCCCGGTATCACCACTCCCACCACTGGTCCTGAAGGGATCATCTATCCTGAATTCCCCATGTTTTTTAATATAATTTATTTTATTGGGGGCTCATACAACTATCATGATCAATACATACGTCACTTGTATGCAGACCACATTTGCACACTTGTTGCCATCATCACTCTCAAAACATCCTCCCTCCACTTAGGCCCCCAGTACCAGCTCCCCCATATTCCCCCACCCTCCCCACTCCTTCTCCCCCATGAACCCTTAGTAATTTACAGGTTATTACTTTTTCATATCGTACACTGTCCAATGTGTCCCTTCACTCACTTTACTGTTGTCTGTACCCTAGAATTCCCCATGTTTCCAACTCCAGTGTACATCCCATAATCTAGTTGAATTTGTCAGGTAGAATTGGGATCATGATAGTGGATGGGAGGAACAGATTGGGGACCCAAAACCCATCAAGAGATGAAGCAGCATCCCCTTATAAATGGGTTGAAGGGGGGGGCAATGGATTTTTAAGAGGTAGAGTACATGAGATCAAGATAAGACTATTCTTATCACATCATATCAAAGAACTACAGATTTCATTGTCCATGCTGTGTTACATGCCTTGCTTTTAACTTCTCACTTATTTAGTCTGTGTGTTGAGAAAATAATCAGATAGACTGGATTCTATGAAGAAGAACTTGGCATGAGGATGGGAGGAAGGCTTACTACCAACCTGTGATATGCAGATGATCTTGCCTGCTGAACGTGAGGAGGACTTGCGGCAGCATTTGCTGATGAAGACAGAGGATGGCAGTGTTCAGGATGAGTTACAATTCAATGTAGAGAAGGCCCAAAGCCTCACAACTGGGCCCATAGGTAGCATCATGATAAGTGGAGCAAAGGTTGAAATTGTCAAGATTTTTGTCTTCCTTGGATTTGAAAATCAGTGCTCATGGAAAAAACCAGTCAAGGAATAAATAGCCTTGCACTAGGTAAGTCTTTTGCCCAAGACCTATTTAGACGATTGAAGAGCAAGGATCTGACTTTGAGGACTGAGGTGCACCTGACCCAAGCCCTGGCATTCTCCATCACATCATTGCATGTGGAAGCTGGACATCGAATAGGGCAGACCATAGAAGAATGGATGCATGTGAATGTGCTGCTGGCGAAGAATGAGGAAAGTACCACGGACTTCTAACAGGGCAGTTATCTTGGACGAAGTAAGGCCAGAGTGTTCCTTAGAGGCAAGGATAGTGAGACTTCTTTTCACTGTGGACATGTCAGGAGAGACCGGTCCCTGGAGCAGGACATCCATCCTGGTCAAGGAGAGGAAGTCCTTCAATGATCTCGATTGGCAGAGTGACTGTAATAGAAGAGCAATTGTGTGGGTGATGCAGGACTGGGTCACCATGGGTCAGAACCAACTCAATGGCACCTCACAACTTATCTAAGAAAGAAATATTATCTAAAACTTATCTAAAAGAAATCTTTTCTTGTCCTTAACAGCACCGTATGAATAGCTTCAAGTTTGTTTTACATTTTGAATGACACATCACGCATTTTAACAATTGAACAATGTCCTGCAGTGTTTTAAAATTAAAATAAATATATTACAATACTATTTTTGTATTCTATGAAAATTTTTGTTGCCCCTTATAGACCAATTTTTTTTGGGGGGGGGCATCACTGCTCTCCTGTGGTGGGAGTAGGAGGCCCAGCCCCACTGCTGGAATTGAACCTCCGTCCCAGTGGGCCGCAGTCCCGCGCACAACCACTATGCCGCCGGGGCTCAGCCCCAATAGACCAAATTTTTAATCAAGAACCACCACCCCCCTCCACCTCGGTCAGTGGTTAAAATCTGATCACCTTAGAATGAGGGAATTTAGGATCTCCATGGCTCCAGGGCTCAGCTGATGATCCACATATTTTAATGCTTTTGTATAGTCAATAAAACACAGGCAGAGCCCCGGTGGCATAGTGGTTGAGTGCAGGACTGCGGCCCACTGACTTGACGGTTCAAATCCAGCAACAGCTCTCCAGGAGCAAGGCTGGGCCTCCCACTCCCACCAGAGGGCAGTGATGCCCCCCCCCAAAACAACAACAACAACAACAACAACAACAAACCCACAGCTAAATATCTTTCTGGTATTTTCTGCTTTCAACCATGATCCATCTGAGATCCGCAATAGCATCCTCTTCGGAATCCAGCTTGAATTTCTGGTGTTGATGAACTGCTACAATCGTATTTGAGTTATCTTCAGCAAATTTTTACTTGCATCCCATATTAATGATATTTTCCCATTATTTCTCTATTCTGCCATATTTCCTTTCTTTGGAATGGATAAGAATATGGATCTCTTCCAGTTGGTTGATCAGTAGCTCTCCTTCCAAATTTCATGAGTGATTTTGGTATGCAAAAAATCATTTCATTAACAGTAATGTTATTCACAGCATGAGCAGAAATATCATATCATGCCAGGTTATGAGCGGCAGGCCCGAGAATGGACTATTTTACCATTATTCTTGTTATTAGATGGCATACAGTCAGCAGTCTCATAGCAACCTTATGTACAACTGCCAGGTCCGGTGCCATCCCCCTACTGTAATGTTTGAGCCCATTGTTGCAGACACGGGGTCAAGTCATCTCGTCACGGGCATTCCTCTTTTTCACTGGCCCTCTACTTTATCAAGCACCTCCAGGAAATGGTCTCTCCTGACAGCATGTCCAAAGCAAGGGGGACAAAGTCTCCCCATCCTTGCCCCTTGGAAGCATTCTGTCTGGTCTTCCTCCAAGACAGATTGGTTTGCTCTTTTGACAGCCCATACCATAATGTAATGTATTTACAATAGTAAATCAGAGGGCAGAGAAGCTATGAAGACACTATAGACAAATACTATAGGATGGACAAGGTTCATGGAAATCATAAGCAGTCAAGAGGATTTACTGTTTACTTAAATACAGTATGTTGGCATTACAGAAGGCTTAGAGTATGAAGGTCTTGGGTAGAAACCTAGACTCAACTCTTACTCTCTGAATTTTGACCTCTTAAGGCTCTGTCTTAGTCAGAGTTCTCTTGAGTACCAGAATCAGAAATATATATTAGGTGTCTTCAAAAGTTCATAGAAAATGGTACTAAAATATAATGGATTTTTTTCACAAACTTTTGGATTATACACACACATATATGTGGAAAAGGAATGATATATATATATATACATATGAGAGATTTTAAGAAATTGATTCTTGAGATGATGGAGTCTGATGAGACTCAAATCTACAGGTTAGACTCAAGATTCCAATCTGTAGGTCAGGTAGCAAGGAAAAGAGTGGACTAATTCTGATAAGATGCTTATATTTAGTCTGGAGAAAACTTCATATTTACTCTTAAGTCTTTCATCTGATTGGATGGGAGCCACTCAGGATGGAGTATAATTTGCTTGAATTAAGGCCAACTGATTTAATTGCATGACTATTTTATAACAGCACCAGACTAATGTTTAAACAAACAATTGGGCACCAGAGCCAACCCAATTGACACAAAATGAACCATCCTAGATTCATTTTAGTCCCATCAGTCTTTACTATATGATTTTCCGAAGTGTGAGGCACTGTGCGAAGTGCCTTGTGAGGAACAAAGTTGCATATGACACTGTCCATGCAACATTCTACAGCCTACTTGAGGAAGTGATAACTGGAGTCTTAAATGCTCATCGATAGCCATCTAGACTGCATCCATTGTTCTCTCTGTGTCCAGAGGACTGGACAGTGGAAACACCATCTGATAGACTCATGGACCATGCAAACATGGATCTCAATGACCATATGACCAACACTCCTACTCTCAACTCCGCTGCACAAGGACCTGGATAGAGTGAGAGGACAATGTGCCATAAAACTCAAAATCAGAAAAGATCAGAATTCCTGGTTAGGTAGAGAGTGGTGGAACCCCCAAGACTATGTCCCTTAGTCACCATTCAAGCTTGGAAATGAACTCACTCCCGTGATAGCATAACTTACATTTAAGATCAAAAGGGCAACATTAACTCATGTTCCAAGTTCAGAGAGTTAGATAAGAAGGGGAAAGGATCAGGAAACACCTGGAGGAAGTCCGTCCAGGGAGTGCAATCAATGTTTTGATATACAATGCATACGACGTGTTGAATGGAAAGCTGATGTTCTGCTCTGTAAACCTCCACCAAATTCACAAGAAAACATTTAAAAAACAACAACACTCCTATGTTCTCAAAAATCAAAGCAAGGAGTTGAGTGGTGCCACAAATATTTTGCACATATCTGCCATCAGGACTCAAGAATATGAGTATGTAAGCCGGTGGGTCTCAGCCTTCCTAAGGCCATATCCCTTTAGTACAGCTATGGGGACACTCCCCGAACTATAAAATTATTTTCATTGCTACTTCATCACTGTCCTTTTGCTACTGTTATGACTCTGGCGACCCCAATTGAAATGGCCATTCGACCCCCAAAGGGGTCGTGACGCACAGAATGAGAACCGTTGTTGTGAGCAGACAATGCCACTCTGTCCACAATGAAATAAGGCTGTGCTGTTTGTTTTAGCTTCAATCCCCTTCATTCTACTCCAAATACCAGATCTTCTCATCTGCTGCTCATAAGAAATGATGATATTGCTTTCAAAGCAAATGTAAAGAGGTTAGGCATACATTTGGTCTCTTTGAAGCAATATTCTTTTATGATTATTCAGAGACCATTGATACCCACCTTCACAACAGGGGTTTGAACCTGAACCTGCTTCGTTCAAGTTTGACCCTCTGCTAATAATGTACATCTCCAACCCAGATATACTGAATCCAAATCTGTTTTTAACAAGAATCACCTGGTGGGACCCTGGTTTAAAATGTAGAGGCTGATTCAGTTTATCAGGGTAGAAAAGCACACTCTCGGCAGGGGTCCAACCAAACGGATGCAGGCTGGATGCATAGGCTGGATGTGCTACTTTATAGGCTGTGGCACATGTTCAGAAGTTACTCAGAACAGATCTTGGGCACTGGAGAATAGATAAGGTATTTGGGAACAACCAAACATCACTTAGTATCAAGTGAAATGAATGAGACAAGTGATAGAACTAGGTAATAAATTCTGAGCTAAACATGAAGTGTGACAATTAAGAAACAAGATTTGTTTTCTTTAGGGTCTCTTATTTGGCTCAGAAGGCAATTCCTATTTCTAAAGATGTTTTAAGCATCACAAAAATAAGAGATGTTTTTCAGAGAGAAAGTCTTCTGAGAGGCAGCTGTACTTTCCTGGCATACTTGTGATTTTATTGCAGGGCCAGATTGGATTACTAAGTAAACAAGGTAGCCAAATTCACGTATTGAGTCGATTCCCACAAACCATACTGCCCTACAGGGTTTCGAGGCTGTAAAACATTTTTAGTTAACTACTGGTGAATTAGGGGAAGGTTTTCCATTCTTAAATTCATATATATTTTATTTCCTTGTTGTTGTTGTTGTTTGTGGCATCACTGCCCTGGTGGGAGTAGGAAGCCCAGTCTTGCTCCTGGAGAGCTGCTGTTGGATTTGAACCATCAACTTTGTGGGCTGTAGTCCCACACACAACCACCACGCCACCAGGGCTCAGCCTCATATATATTTTATTTCATCTCATTGATTGCAATGCAATATCTCTTATCCCACTTACTGTTTTGCTAATTTCCACTTCTCATTTCCTAATCCTTCCAATACCTCTAGAGTGACAAAAAGATCATGGGGATTCCAACCAGTTTCTAGCTGATCATTAATCCTGGTCTTTGTTAAGATTTTGAATTTTGTTCCACATTTTTCTCCTTTCCCAGCTAAGACACTCTAATGTCTCATCCTAGCTGGCACACTTTCAGAACAGTTGGTAGTGATAGTTGAGCACCATCTCTAGCCTTCTGATCTCAAGACTGTAGAGACTGATCATTGCAAGATTTTAGTCAACTGAATTCATTGTTTCCATACATCTTTTATTTTCATCCGTCTCCTTTCCTCTGGATGGGAAGAGACCAATAGTTAGACATTCAATGGCTGCCCAGCAGCTTTTATGGCCCCAGTTGCTACTTTCCAAAGTAGGATGTAGACCATTGTCTTTGTGGACTGCTATGCCCATTGGTTTCCAAGACCATGGTCCTAGGCTGACAGACCTCATAACTCATTTCCTCAAAGTGTTGGGTTATTTGTAAGACATTTTTATAACTCTCCCCACTGTGTGCTCAACCACATTCATGGAAATATTTGCAGCAAAGGTTCACATGTACAAATAATTTGTGTGTGTGTGTGTGTATATATATATATATATATATATATTTGTGGATATGTGGACAGTCTTTCTCCTACATCTGTTTAGCTTGTATGTTGATCCATACATTTACTCACAAATCACCTGTATGGGAAAATTTACTTCTGTTGCCTCCTTCTAGTGTCTTCCTCTGTCTCCATCCTTTGAGACTGACTCCCCTCTTATTGTACCACATATACTTGAGGATAAGCCGACCTGAATATCAGTCAAGGCAGCTAGTTTTACCACAAAAAAGGCATTAAAAATGTACTGGGAAACTCAATTTATACATGAGTATATACGGGTATATTACCTATCCTTTCACTCAATTGAACACATTTACCCTCTCTCTACACAGAACATTGCTTTCCCATCCCCTCCCACCTCTGGTAACCATCAGTGAATTTTTTTTTCATTTGATCCCCTTTTCTGGACTTTTGATACCTGCGGTGTCATCCCATATGTGTCTTTTCATGATGGACCAGTTCCACTCAGCGCAATGTTCTCCAAGGTCATCAATGTCATAACATGTTCTTTGGAAGCATTGTTATGCTTTCATATTGCATAATGTTCCATTGTATGTGCCATAGTTTGTCCATTCTTTCACCGATGTGTATTTGGGCTGTTTTTGTCTTTTAGCTATGACAAATAGTACTGTGATGAACATGGGTGTGGACATTGCTATTCACATGGTAACTCTTATTTCACTAGGAGATATACCAATGAAAGGGGTTGCTGGGCCATGTGGTATTTCTACCTCAAACTTTTCAAAGAAGCCCATGCTGTTTCCCACAGGGGCTGCACCATTTTATAGGCCTGCCAACAGTGCATGTGGATTCCAGGAGGCTATGGATCTCTCTGGAAACAAACTGCCTAATGTTTCTCGCACACAGCAGCATCTTTTCAGACCTGAGCTTACCCCTCAGGGATACTAGAGCTTCTTAATCAAGATACTACAAAAAAAACCCAAATCCCAATCCTTGGGGTTGCATTGATTTTGACTCATAATTATCCTGTTGGCTAGATTGGGATTGCCCTACAGGCTTTGTGGAACTGAGGCTCTCTGGAAGCTGTTTCCCATCTTTCCCTCACGGAGCAGCTGCTGAGGTCAAATGGCCCATCTTTCAGCTAGCTGTGCAGTCCACTATCCCCAATGCCACTAGAGCTCCCTCCCAAAGAGAGGCAGGGCCTTCCCACAAATCTGCAGGGCACAGCTTCACCTGGCAAAAATGTGGTGAAGCCCATGTGTACCTTGCTCAATGCACACCCCTGTTAATGACTTATCCACTTGATCATGGTTGGTTTCATTAGAAATATCAGCACTATTATTAACCATTATAGATTATGGTTGATTGTTGTTATATTTTTGGCTCAAGGAGCATCTTTCATTTCTGAAGGAAAACATTTTAAAGTAACAATGAAGCTTCCATCCACTCAACCATCCATTATGTAGTAGATGCCAGGCAGGATAATTCCCACCACAGTAGTCATCTTGGGGTCAGGTTATAGATGACAAAATCACGTTTAGAAAAAGTTAGTGGCAAAAGAAAATCTACAGAGTGGGGGAAAAATCCATAGCAGTGACACAGCAGACAAAGAACTAACCTCTAAAATCTATAGAACACTGTAAAACCTCAATAAGAAAACAAAAAAGCCCAAGTAACCCAATCAAACAGTAAGCAAAGGACATAAATTGTTCACCA
>PVJH01009088.1:0-81271 GCA_004026705.1 Nesogale talazaci | reverse complement strand
CAGGCCTCATCAGGCACTACACAAGATTTGCAAGAACAGGTAGATTCTTTAGCAGAAGTAGTATTACAAAATAGAAGAGGCTTAGACTTACTTGCTGCAGAGCAGGGAGGTATTTGTTTGGCTTTACAGGAAAGATGCTGTTTCTATGCCAACAAATCTGGAATCGTAAGAGACAAAACCAAGTGGCTGCAAGAAGACTTGGAGAAGAGAAGAAAGGAGTTGACCACCAATCCACTGTGGACCGGGCTTAATGGACTGTTCCCTTACCTCTTGCCACTGTGGGGCCCCCTCGTTAGTTTATTGCCTTTGCTTTCATTACAGCCAGTATTATTCAACAACCTCATGGCATTTATTAAGTAACAGATTGAGACCATTCAAGCAAGGCCCCTGCAAGTTCATTATTGTCACTTGGAGATGAGCGATCTCGAACAGAGTGGCACACACGACTAGTATGTGATAAGACCCTCTGCCTCCATGAGCTGAACTTGACAGCCAATGATGGGTAAGATCAGGAGGACTCTTTACCAACCTAAGACAGGCCATGGTGACATTAGAAGGCCATTGACCGATGACGGGTAAGGACTGAGTGTGCGTCCTGATAACCTAAGACAGGCGGAGTTCCCGGGAGGATATTACTTGAAAAAATAAAAAAGGGGGACCTGTCAGGAGCCCTCCTGCCCAGACATGCTTGACTTGGCTACAGGCCGAATATGCCTGAACTCTGTTGCAGTTTGTTGCCTGGGGTTTGTAGTTTGTCGCCTTCGTAACTGTAAACACCCCTGGCCTCTGAAGCCAGACTTGCAGCTGTGCTACCATTCACTTGTTAATTTTGAAGATCAGGATATGCTAGTTGCCTAAGCTTGCTTGCCCTATAAAACTGGCTTACTTCTCACAAATCAAAAACAAAAAAAAAAAAGAACCCCACCCCATCCCAGAAAAGATGTAACTACTGACACAACGTATGTATGTATGTATGTATGTATACATTATGATGAGTGCTGTATGAGTTCCCAATAAAATGAATTAATAAAAAAAAAGAAAAAAAAAGTTTCTCTTTTCCCCTTTCCTCTAGCTCTTTTTATTTTTTTAAATCCCAGCTCCCCATATTTCCTCTCCCCCTCTTCTCCTCCCTCATGATCCCCTAATAATTTACAAATTGTTATTACCTTTTTATATCATACACTGTCCAATGTGTCCCTTCACCTACCCCCTGTTGTCTGCACCCCAGGGAGGAGGTCATAAGTAGATCCCTGAAATTAGTTCCCTCTTTCTATTCCACTATCTCTGCACCCTCCCCGTATCACCACAAGTCCCAAGGGATCATCTATCTTAAATTCCCCATCTCTCCAACTCCAGTGTACATCCCCTGGTCTAGCTGGATCTGTCTGGTAGAACTGGGATCCTGATAGTGGGTGGGAGGAAGGATTTGAGAACCAGAGGAAAGTTGCACATTTCATTGTTACTACACTGTACTTTGACTGGCTCATCTCCTCGCTGCAATCTCCTCTGTATGAGGAGTTGGCATCCTCATCTTTCTCCTCTTGAGCTGTGGGTGGATTAAAACCAATGACCTTAAGGTTAACAGTTCAAGGTATAGCCCACTATAACACTAGAGCTTCTTGGGTTGGCACAGCAAGTGGCAAAGGAAATATTTAAACATTTTACAGTCAGTCCTATATTTGTCCTTATAAACCCTTGTTAATCCCTACTTCCAAAGTAACCATGCTAAGTCATTTGACATATGAAGCAATTGAGAGACCAGATAACATTTTACTTTGTTCCTGAAATACATATGGCATAACTTTAACCAAGGGCCATATCAAAATCCAACTTAGTGTTGATCAAGAAAGCAAACATCTGCTGAGACTTTCAAAGAAGAACCATATAGAAAATGAAAAAAAAAAGAAAATGTGAGAGAAATATAAATGGATTATGGATTTGGATCATGAACATGAGGGTACCCCAAGGAATTATTGGCAGTAGATATTCATATCAGGTCACTAGAACTTTAAGATAGTACACTATTCCTAATAGGTCTCCTATTGGCCCCACTTTCCAATGTGTGCTAAGCACTAGAACCTGGAAATAAATATATTAGTGAAAGAGGAAAAAAATAAGCAGTAGAAATCAAAATTTCAAGCAGAAAATTATATAACACAACAATATGCACTTACAAAATTTCTGAATGACTAGAAGAGTAACACAGGAACACCAGGGAATTCTCAAAACATGTGGCAAATTAGCAGAGAATTGTATCTTCATTCTCCATAGCTTAGCTCACAACAGAAGCCAAAGTGAGAATATTAAATGTACTTAACTTGACTCTTGCTCATGTTAGAAAGCCATTTATTAACAGAGCAACTTACTTGACAAGAATCATTGCAATGGAGAAAATCAACTTCATTATTCAATATGGTCCTTTCAGTAAATATCAAGAACATGCAGTGTTAGAGGCAGTATACATTTACCAAGAATTGGAATCAACTTGCTGGCAGTTTGGAAATTTTTTTGATACAAATTAGATTGAACCACCTCTTTCAGGGACAAGTATAGATTAAAATAAAATCATTTTATACCCTGGTAATGTAGTACATTTAAAATCCCTATAATAGTATAGATGATAATTTAAAATACTGAATAATAACTGAGTCAGTCACTCTTTGAAGTGTTTTGGTGATTGGTTTTTATCACTTCCATAACAATCTTTTGTGATTTTATTCTTACTTTATTCATCTTATTTCATTTTGCAGTTGAGGAAAAACTAAGATAAATTTAAAACCAATTCTATTAAATTAAGATACTCTCCTCATATTTCTACAACCTGGCTGAAGTCAGAGAAACATCAAATATCACCATTAGTACTACCTTGCTGTCGACTTCTTTTGCTAATGGTTTTCTGCTACTACTGGTCCGTCAATACCTATCATGATCGCTATATGCCAGAATAGCTATAGAATATTTTCTTTATAATTTAACCTTTATAACAACTCCATGACATAGTATTAGTGTTACTTAATTTTATAACTGAAAATTTGATTTTGCAACTCCTACAAATCAGGAAAACCATAAGAGGAGAAAATATGGTTCAAACAAGTTATAAAATTGAGCTTATTAATGAAGAAAACTACGGTGTTTGTGTTGGTGGTAATGACAGTGATCATGAACCATATAAATTTCAAAAAGCACATCATAAGGTCAATTTCAACACATTTTCACATTCTTATAAGCTGAATTTCGCACTCAGTTACTTTTATACATGCTATTCAAAAACTAAATAACCAGATTCCTCTATACATCGTGGGTTAAAGTTGCATTTTGGTGTTAAAATTTCTATTTGGATGGGAAAAGTAGTAATTATTCTAATAGCAGGGAAAAGTGGAATATGACATCTTCTCAAAAGAAGAAACTATGTACTAAAATTCAGAAAACACCATCTAGAAAATGAATATCCCCAATAAATTCAATGGGTTGTGGGGGCAATGAAAAATTCAGTAAACCAATAAGCATGCATGCTAACCAACCTTAGTCTTCAGGAATATTTAAACATGTTTTGAGCACTTTAAGGATATGATTCCATAAAAACTCCAAAACATTTATCCTCAAAGATTAATTATTTTATTATTGAACCTCATCATAGTATGTATTAATGGAGAGAGCTTAGTGTATTGGGAAAAGTGAAATTAAATACAATTACATCCTACTTTTTGCCGACAACTACCATTTTACAATTGTCTTAACTACATTATTAATTTGGAGTATAAATTATAAAGTGATAAAGATATCTACATTTCTAATATTCCACTTCCAATAAATAGTACTTTTTAGAAAACATACTGACTTGCAATCTTTTATTTATAAACCTTGTCATGGAAGAATATCATGGATTGTAAAAAAATTAGAATACCATAATGTATTATAACTCCTGTGGCAATGATAATATAAACAAATATCATTTCCAATTAGTTGCCAAAATAAATTTCAGGGGCTTTGAAATAATAATTTGCTAACTATCCTAGAGGAAATGGTTAAAAATACATTTTCTCCAACTTTAGCTATTTTTTACATTGTAATTTAATCTTAAGCTTATTATGATCTTGTGGCTATCTATCTACCAATTTACTTATTTATCTGATGTTTTCTTTGTAAATAGGCCCTGTTGCATAGCCTCCACACTCATTTATTGAAAAGATTAAAACTATAAATCATCACCACTCATAAACTGCCGACTTGGAGCTGGACGTCCAGTCCCCCACCAGAATTGATAGAGATTTATGATGTTCAGGCAGCTCCTCTCACCCAACTTCAAGAAGATAAAAGGAAGGGAAAAACTATTCAATTAACTCAGTGTCTACAGACAAAGCTTATGTAAACAGATGGGACCAGCTACCTGAAGGACAAAACCAACAGAACTGGACAGGGACAACAAACAAAGACATGTGTGTGCGTGTGTGCGTGTGTATTTTGTGTCTTCTACAAATTGAAGACTCCTTTATGAATGAATGATATTTTAGTTAACACAGTTGATTTCCCTAAAAATTGTCCATCAAACAGTGATTTATATTAATGTCCTATACTTCACTCCCATACAGGCAATCTGTTTTAAACTATATTCAGTTACATAAATAATTATTATGTCAGGATTATAATGTTTTGCTTGATCCCTTAAATAAAAGAATTCCAGCTCTTGGGGTGGAAAAACTGCACTTTTAACTGTATTTTTACAATGCCATCTATTGGTTCCATCATTTTTTCAGTCTTGTGGCATCTTACAGAGAGTTACAGTATATTAATAAATCCTCTACATTAGTTTCTGCATTTGCCTTGTAGTTATGGATGGGAATGTGACGTAACTCTGGCAAAGAAATATTGAAAGTATCTTACTATATGGACTGCATCCCATTAGACTGTCTGTATTCATTACTATATAATTGCTTTCTCATTTTTCCTCCTTCCCAGACCACTATTACTGGGATAAATTTTGCTCTGATAATTCTGATGCCACTTCTCCATGTTTTCCTTTCTTAATCAATCTTGACAATTAAATCAGGTGACTATATATATGATATACACATGTGTACATAGTATATATTCACACATGAGAGAGTAAACCTTAAAAAGATTTTGGAAATTTTCCATTTTTTTAAAAAGTCAACTTGTACACAGAGAGACACACATATGCAGACATATTGAATATAATTTTTTTCAAGTTACTTTCCCTAAATCTAATGGAATACATAAAATTGTGTACTAAGAATGTCTCAATAGATACTATCTTAACACGACAAATTTAGAAGTTTCAAAAAGTGGATTAGTTCTGTTCCAACCTCACAATTGAGCTCAATGTTGAAACCACTATGTCAATGCATCTCATGAAGGGCCTTCCTTGGTTTTTTTTGCTGACCTCCTCCACTTTTCCAAGCATGATACCCTTCTACAGAGACTCACAATCCTGCTAATGTTTCTAAAACATTTGAGAGGAAATCTAGCAGTTCATCATCAATAGCATCTGAGGTATACTTTTATCAAGAGAGATCGATTTGGTCTTTTGGCATTCCATGGCATGTTCAAAGTTATTGAACAATGTAATTATTGACTACTCAATGATCTTCCTTATTCATCGTCCAGCGTTAGCCTGCATATAAAGCTATCAAAATACCACGGCAATTGTCAGCTACAAATTAACATATTTGCTTTTTGCATTTTATAATCTTCTGCAATATACTTGCTTGAGGCATAACACTGCTTGTCTGTGCTTCAGTGGATGTTCATTATGGATCTAAATAAGATTAAATCCTTGAGAACTTCATTATTTCCTTTATCATTGTGTTGCTTATTGATCTACTAGTGAACATTCTTATATTTTCTTTATATTGATATGTATTTAATACTGAAGGTGATAGTCTTTGACTTACATTAATAATAAATATTTCAAGTGCTTTTTTTTCCATCAGCAAGTAAGGTTGCATCATCTGTATAACATAGGATGTTAGTAAATCTGGAATGCACATTTCAATGTTATTCATCATTTTCTATGATATGCCCAGTTGAATGCCTTTACATAGTAAAGAAGACACATGTAACCATCTTTCTTACATTCTCTGCTTTCAACAAAAATCTATCTTATATCAGCAACAATACTCCCCTTTCTGAATCCTTTTTTGGTAGTTCTCTGACAATGTACTGTTTGAATTTTTAAAATACTATCTTCATCAGATTTTGTTACATGTTACATTAAGTATATTGTTGGATGATATCTATATCCTTTTGCACAACCTTTATTTGGAGCAAGTACAAATATGTATCTCTGCCAGTTGATTGACCCAGTGGGTCTCTTCCAAATTTCTTGGAATGGACAATTGAGCATCTCCAGAATGGTATCAGTTTTTTGAAACATCAAAACTGGTACCCCTTAATCCCTGGAGACTTTAAAGAAAAGTAAATGTCTAAATGCCCCAGGACCATTTTCTTCAAAATCTTCAATCTGTGACAATATACTACCTCCTGGTAGACTTGAACATTGACCAATTCTGTATGATAGAGACTGTCTCTTCTATTTTATTGTGATGTTTCCTACATCCTTCAGTATTTTGCCAAAAGTGTCCTTCAGTAGTGTAACCCAAGACGTGACTTTTGACTTCAGTTCATTGAGCTAGTAACATGCTGAGTTTGTTCTTCTTTAGAGCTTTGTAAATTCAAATCTTTGTACAATTAGTAATAGTACTTTTGTCCTTTAGAGCTGTCCTTCAAAATATTTTCCTTTTTATCATGTCTTCATTTTCTTTTAGCAAGTTTCACAGTGTCTTCTAGAAAACAATTTTGGTCTGTCTTTTGTTTTCCTCATGTGTTATACTTCATTTTGTCCCCAAACTTGTCAAGTTTTCAGTCATTTGTGTTGAAGGTATTAAATATATTCTTGAAAAAATCTCAAGTGGACTGACAGAGTAGCTGTATCAATAGGCACTAACAAAAGAACAATTGTGAATATGGCACAGAACTGAGCAGTGTTTCTGTTCATTGTACGTGAAAATTCTATGAGTGGAATTGACATGACAGCACCTGCCATGATGTACTCAAGTGAATATTTTGGTCTTTGTGTACTCTATTTGAACGTGCATACAAGTTATTGGTTAGTGGTCTATTCTTTTGTTGGTTCTAGCTTTGCTCTAATTGATAAAATGTAGTACTTTCATTATCTCTTTCCACAGATTCAATAATTTGAATTCTGTGTATTCCATTTGGTGAATTTCACAAATGCTATCCTAGTTTATAATATTGAAAAATATATCTGCAATGAGTAAATCATGAGCTTTGTATGATTTTATCATGTGACCTCCAGAATGATGTTTATGACTAAGTTTGTAATTTCTAACATTTGCATTTCAATCACTCATAGTTCCCAATGCTTCCTTATAGCACACTTCATCCATTTCAGACTTCAGAATATGGTAAAATATTCAAATTTCTATGTTTTTCATTAAATATTGGTATATAAATTTGAATAATTGTCATATTAATTAATCTTTCTTAAAGGTATATGTTGGATATTATGTTCTTCTTAATGATTATGATGTTATTCTGGCACAAATTGTACAGTATGCCAAATCATTTTCTAATCCCAAATATCCACTACCAATCCATTTCAACACACTGGTACCTAAGATATCCATCTTTATATGTTCCATTTTCTTTTTTATGACTTGTGGTTTTCCTAGATTTTTACACTGTACATTGCATATTTGAATTATTAATGAATGGTTTCAAGTGTTTCTTCTTTCAATAGCCATGTTACCTCAGCCAATGGAAATACCTAAACCTTATGCCATCCACATCATTACATTAACTTCCCAAAGAGTCAATGTTTTCGCAGTCATCATCTGAGTGCCTGTCATCTAAAAGGACCCATTTTCTTGCCCCGCGTTATTAAGCTAATGTCCTACTGTTTTTCTTAAGGGTTTTATATTTCAGAGTTATTTCATCATAATTATATTCCCTAGGTTCTTTGTTCTAATCTGTATATTTTGAAAAGCATGGACATAGTAAAATAACAACATGAGAGATACTATCATTTCAAAGCAGATATGGGGTTAAAACCCTATAATATTATTTGCTATAATATATAAATGATGTTAATTCAATCTGACCAAAAAGACCCTTTGCTATTTTACTGAGTGGCAACTATTCTTTGTTTTCCAGCATTGCTAGCAGCATGGACAGCCACTTTTCTGTTATTTTGTCTCAGTGTGGGGTTTCCTGCATGTCTGCCATGCTGGAAGCAAGTTTTAGCAGAGCTTCTAAATTAAGAACAGATTACAAAAGTGAATTGTGCTATTGCAGAGGAATTAGCCCCAGAAAATCTTATGAATACCAACAGTAAAAATGTCAGATACTAAAAACCTCGGGAAAATGACTAAACATGCTCAGAGGTAATGCCAAAGCTAAGCCTTTTATGTAAGAAGACACTCACAATCTGATAGAATAACTGCTTCTCAGAGTGGAGTTGAAGTGAACAGAGGAAAGCATTTGGGGGCTTCATTTACAAATGGACATAAACTCAATATATGGAGAAACAATTACAAACATCTAAGAATATTCAGAATTTTGAAAGTATGAAATATAAACTAGGAAATCTGGAAGTCTTCAAAGTTGAAAGGAACACATCGATATGAATATCCAGGTAATAGTAAGCAGAAATTGACAGTACGGTCATTTTGAATCAGAAAAACATGTGGTTTACTATGCTGAAAATGACAAATTAAAGAGGAACAGGATCTCATTTGTCCTATAAGAAAGATGTTTCAAGATGTTTTTTGAAGAATTATATCTTAACACATATAAGGAAATGCATTATTCAAATTTATTCACTAATCATTAAAGAAAGTATAGAAGAAATTAAAGAATTCTGCTAACCTTTTCAGTCTCAAGTTGATCAACAATAAATCTAAGTTCAACTAAGATGCACTGACAATTACTGGTGATTTCAATGGAAAAGTTGGAAACAAAGAAGAAGAAACAATGGTAAGAAAATATGACCTTCATGAAATACATTAAGTTGGGTGAACACTTGTGCAATTTTTCTTAAAATAAAAGATGACTGCACAACAAGTTCTTCAGGTGGAATAAACAAAAATCAAATTGACTCCCTCTGTGTGAAAAGACTATTGAGAAGCTCAATACCCTCAGTTAAAATGAGATCAGTGACTGATTATGGGCCAAAATATTGTTACTTATATGCAAATTCAGATTGAAAGTGAAAAAATTAAGTCTATGACAACCAAAATTTAACTGTAAGAATATATATCCTCCCTGAATTTGAGAAAATCTCAGGAACAGACTTGGCTAATTAAACACAGATGACAGAAGTACTGATGAATTGTGTGATAACATCAATAAATTACACATGAATAAAGCAAAGGGACACTAAAAAGTCAAGAAAGAGAAGATCAATGTATATGTCAGAGAATATTCTAAAAATTATTCTTAATTGTAGAGTAGCTAAGGCAAATGGGAAAAACAATAAAGCCTAAGGATTGACTAGCAATTTCTCAAGGGAAGCAAAAGACAAAGTCAAATATTATATTGAAATGTGCAAACACCTAGAGTTAGAACACCAAAAAATAATATATTCAGCCTGTCTTATATTTGAAAGAACTAAAGAAAATATTCAATCTTTGAGTTGCAATATTGAAAACTTCACTGGGGAACATACTGATTGATGCAGGAAACATCAAAAGAAAAGAGAAAAAATAATCAGTCAACGTTCCAAAAGAACTAAATATTAAAATATTTAAAGATTTATCATATAGAAAGCGATTTGGTAAAATAACTGTAACAGATTCTTATGTGTACCTATTGTAAAAAAGGTAGCACAATAGAATGCAATATCACTGATATCACAAGTCAAAAACACTTCAATGATGATCATCTAACAATAGTTTCCATGGTACATCAACAGAGAACTACCAAAAGTTCAGGTCAACTTCAGTAAAGAACATAGAATAAGAGAAATCACTGCTGATGTTAGATGTACCTTGGCTCAATGTGGAGAATACCAGAAAGAATATTTATTTGTGCTTTATTTGCTAGGCAAAGGCACTTGGTTGTATAGACCATTACAAACTTTGGATAGCATTCAGAAGAATTCCAGAACACTTCAATGCATTAATTAGGAACTTGTATATGGATTAAAAGGGAAAACTGCATGATTTCAATTCAAGAAGGGTTAGGGTAGGGTTGTATCCTCTCCCTATTAGTTCAATATGTATAGTGAGCAAATAATCAGAGAATCAAGATTATATGAAAAAAAACATCATGAGGATAAGGGAAAATCTTGTTAACATTTTGCGATATGTAGATAAAACAATGTTATTTGATGAAAGTAAGGTGGATTAGAAACATTCGCTGATCCAGATTAAGGATTGCAGCTCTCAGTATTACAACTCAGTGAACAGAAGACCCAGATTCTCACCACTGGACCAACAGGCAACATCAAAAAAAAAACAGAGAAAAGTTTGAACTTGCCAAGGATTTTGTCTTGCTTGGATCCACAAGCAGTGTTCGTGGATACAGTAGTCAAAAGATGAAATGATCTAGGGTACTGAGGAAATCTTTGGCACAAGACCTTTATAAAGTACTGAAAAGCAAGGATATTACTTTAAGGACTAAGATACACCTGACACAAGTGATGGCATTTTCAGTAGCCTCCTATACATACTAAATTTGGACATCAAAAAATGAAGACCAAAAAATTGCAATGCATAGGAATTATGAATTGGTGAAAAATACTGAAAATGGCATGAACTTCCACAACAACAAAAAGTCTATATTGGAGGAAGTAAACACAAAATGCTTTTCAGAAGCAGGAATGGTGAGAATTGGTCTCCTGTACTTTGGACATGGAAAAAGAGGACATCATGCTTGGTAAGGAAGAGGGTCAACAAATAAGAGGAAGGCCCCAACAATATGGTTTGACACAGTGGCTGCACCAATGGGTTAAATAAGAATGAATGTAAGAATGGCACTTGACGGAATGGTGTTTCCTTCTGTTGGACACAGGGTTGCTTTGCATCAGAGCTGACTCAGTGGCAACTAACAACAACATAGGCAAAATATTGAATGCTGCAGGATATATCAAAATCAGACATCAACAGAGTCACTGAACCAAAAGGAATTAGTCAGGATGCAGTCATTTCAAGGGGTAGCTTATGGAATTCTAAGCTGCACTGAAGGCATCATGAACAACAAGGCTGCAGGACCTGATAAAACACCAAAGTAAATGTTTCAACAAGCTAATAAAGAATGAATCACTCTAGTCTATGCAACTAGGGCCTTCATCCTATTTTCTGAATCTCCACCAAACATGGCGTCCTTCCTTTTTCTGGGATTGCTCTCCATGAGAACATATCCACTTGTGTGACAGTTTCATCATCCTCTCTTCTAAGGAGCATTCTGGCTGTACTTCTTTGAGACAAATACGCTCATTCTTGTACTTCTATATTCTTGGTCAATATCAATACCCGTCACCAATATCATAATTATAGTATATTAATAATCATTAAATCTTCCTTACTCATTATCCAACTTTCAAGTGTAAATTAAATGATTGCACATCCTATAGCTTGAATCAGGGACCTCTTAATCCTCAAAGTGGCATCCTTGTTAATTCAATACTATAAGGAGGTCTTGTACAGCAGATTAATCCAATGCAATATGTCCTTTGACTTCCTGAATATAACTTCAAAAAGCACTGGTTGTGGATCTGAGCAAATGAAATCTCTGACAACTCCAGTCATTTCTCCATTGATCACGAGGTTATCTATTGGGCTACTTTTAGGAATGTTGGGTTTTTTATATTCAAGCCATATAGAAGACTATATAGTCTTTGAACTTCAAAAGCAATGAATTCAAGTCTGTCTTGATGTTAGAAGCAAGGTTATGTCACCTGCAAATTTGTTGCTTGGGCATAGTTACTAAAGAGAGGTAGATATAATTTCAATATCTTAAAGTCAAAGATTGTGGCCACCCTTCCCACAGTTGAGAATTAGTCAGATTTTTTAGCCAAATAGGGAGAAATTTAACCTGCAAATATGACATCACTATTTACACAATTGAAACAATTACACTCCCTGAAATTTAAACATAGTATTTATCCCCATCAGTTCTGATAGGGCATTTTACTCCCTTTAACAGTTACAGTCTCAGAAATTCACATGATGTCACTATGATTCTGCATTGACTCTATGGCAACAGATTTGGTTATATAGTTTCTATATGGTTTCCTGGATAAAAAAGGCCTTAAAATCATAATAAGCTGTTGGTCATTAATTTTTCTATTCAATAACATTTAAAGGATCAAGCCAAATTTACTGCTACCCAGTGAATATGAATGCAACTCATATTAAATTTTTAAAATAATTTTATTGGGGACTCTTGCAGCTATTATAACATTCAGTACATCATCTGTATCAAGCACATTTGCACACATGTTGCCACATACATTTCCAAACATTTTCCACTTGAGCCCTTGGTATAAGCACCTCTTTAAAAAAAAAAGCTCCTCTTCCTCCCCCCCTCTTTTTTTAAATGAATCATTTTATTGGGTACTCATAGACCTCCTCTCATGATCCATACATACATCAATTGTATGCAGATCTCATTTGCACACTTGTTGCCATATTAAATTGTCTGTGGGTCAGAGTCTGTAACTCTTCACAGAAGCTGAAAGCCTTGCCTTTCTCCATAGTGGCAGGTGGCTTCAAATGCTTGATAGACTAATTAATTCAAATGTAAATAGAGTTATTTAATTTGCTGAATATCTGTATATAATTATATTCTATTAGAATAACCTATTATCATTTTGTTTTATCATTTAGCTTTTATTTTAGACATTTTGATATTACATTACACAATACACAAGTTTAATACCAATTGACTTGCACTATTAATTGCCAATTTTCATGTTACAAAATGACCCTGGCCATCTTGATTAATTCTTATTGCCTTAAAATCTTTGTTTCACATTAGTAATTCCTTCCTCAATTGCTTTGCATTTGACCATGCCTGATAAATTTTAGCCATGTTTTTATTTGAGATCTATCTATTTCATTTTTAGGTGTTTTAAAATTTTATTTAGTTTTGCTATTCTTCTGGAAAATATTTCCTCCTACTAAAAGGTTAGTTAGAGCTATTTCCTTCCCTGTTATTACTGATATTTTTGCAGCCTTAATTCTGTCACATTGTTTTATGTTCTTAGTTTTATTCTTTATATTTCTGTTTTGTTGCCTCTGTTTCCTGTCATTTGCACTGTAGAATATAAATGCTTACTTTTTATCTCCTACCATAATATGGAAAGCAGTCATCCATCTTGTTAATTCCACCCATGTGTTATTTGACTTTTAGAAATATTTAAACTGAGCATTCTTTTTTCTTAAGTAAAAACCAAAGTTAAAATTGCATTACATTTTACTGGTTACAAGTTCAATCTACAATCTTTTCAAAATTAATTCATGTCTATGGACTACTTTTTTTAGAATCATCCACCTTTACTTTTATAATTCTATTAGCATTATAATCAATTATGATAATTATTTAATGTGTAGATTTTCAAACAGTGTTCTATATTTAGCATGTCCTTAACCTGATATTCTTTGACACATTGAAAATTCATCATTGTTAAGTTCTTGAAGTTTGAGTGATATTTTATTGCTTGGGAATGTATTTAATGTATTTTTCCAGAGGTATGATAGACATACATATTAGTGTTTATGTACCTATATTAATGATTCATTTGTGAAGCATTACTCAATTTAGCATTAACTTCTTGGCCCTCTCCCATCCCTTGACAATTTTAAAAATATGTTCTTTTTGATCTGAAATTCTTTATCCTATTGTTGGCTGATGTTTTTTCCCCCCCATCATAGCAATGGTATCATACAATAATTGTCCTTTTATGATTGGCTAATTTCACCCAGCAAAACATTCTCCGGGTCCATCTATGCTATGAGTTATTTCATAGCTTCAGTATTTTAATGGGTGTATAGTATTCCATTGCAGGGCAGGTGCTAACTTGGAAAGAAAAAAAGATAAGAGTCCTAGAAAGGAGAATGAAATCAAGGACTGAGTCAAGGGAAAATTATTGGGGGTGTTAATTAGTAGTTTAAAATTTTGAGTACAAATTTAATTATCTGAAACATAACCCCCCATCTAATTTACAATTTTTAAAAGTTATTCTTTTAAAAATACTAGTTTAAGGATATATAGAAACTACTTAAAAATTAAAACAACTTTATTGGCATATAATTCATGCACTATACAATTCAATAGTTTAAATACATTAAAAAGTTGTTCAACTAGCAGTAAATTAATTTTTAAAGCATTTTCTTCACTTTGACAACCATTATCATTAGTTCCTCACTGCTCCCCAATCTACCTTGCTGTAACTCTAAGGACTGTGCATGTATTTTTTTGTTATTTTTTTAATTATAATATTATCAACCCTTTTGGTTTTAGATAGATTATCCACTTCAGTGCTGTTTCAGTCTTTATTTTGATTTATTATTCTAGCTATGATATATACTTCTGAATCATTTTCCTTTTAGCATACTCATTAATTAGCTTTTATGAGGTTCAATATCCAGACAATAAAATGCATCAGATTTAATTATGCAGTTCAATGAGATTTGACAGGTGTTCAAAATTGTGTACTCAATCATGACAAAGAACAATAATAAACATTGCATATGCTCTTGAACTATAACCTTACTTCATTCATATTATCATTTTATCTGCCACAATAAGGATTTCAGTATTTACTTTCTTATGACACAATTTCATGTTTGACCTATGTTTTATTTTTTCTATTCTATATTTTATACAATTAATTGTCCCAAGTTTTCATGATAATTTTTAGATATAAGTACATTTCCCAATGATCGTTTCTCATAGGACTTTATGACTTCTCCCCATTTACCTCTGAGATATTCTTGACGGGTGTTCTTCTTGAGGTTCAGTTCCACTGTCTGCTCCCACTCTGAGTGACACTATGTAGAAGAAAATAAAACACTCTGGTCCTGGATAATTCCCACAGTCATTGCCATGTCTGAACCTACTATAGTACCCACTGTGTCCCTTTGCCTTGATGAGGGATCCCCTCTCTTTTAAAAGACACGTCACATGCCTAAATGTCAGGCCATTCTTCAGGGACTGGTCTCTCTTGACCTCTTGCCCAAAGTGCTGAAGACAAAGAGCTGCCACCCTTGGTCCTAAGAAGCATTCTGATGGTGTTTCTTTCAAGACATTTTTATCAGTTCTTTCATGAAGCTCATATTCATTTCCTACAATGTAATTAAAATGTATGAATACTTCTCTGGCCTTTGCATTCATTGTGCAGGTTTCAAGTGCACCAGAAGTAGTCCTCCAAGTGGCATCTTGCTTTGAAACACCTTAAAAATGTCATTGGTCACAGATATTCAGAATATAATGTGTCTTTTGAATTCCTGATTGCCACTTCCATGATGACTGATTCTGCATCCATGTGAAATTAAATCATTAGCAATGCTTATCTTTTTGCACTCTTCAGTTTATGGGTCTGGTTTGTTGGTCCAGTAGTTAGAGGTTTAGTTATAATTCTCACTGAAGACTCTATTTTTCCCCTTATTCAGAAAATGCTTCACATCTTCTTGACTCTCATTCAGCAAGGTTGCTTAAAATATGTATGGCAAGTTGTTAAGGAGTGTTCCTCCAATCATTATGCCCAGTTTCCTTCACAGAGTATGATTTCTCAAGTAAATATAGTTAAAGGACACACTTTCCTGATTTAAACCATTCAATATCTTCTGGATTTGTTAGAAAGAATACCTTCCATGGAAGTTAGTTATTTCTCAAAAAGCTGATATTGATGCATCTAAAATGGCATTGTATGTAATACAAATGAACTTTGAGCTCATAACTCATCATCCATGCTAATCTAGGAATAATTGTATCTTATGTGGCCCAGTTCAGTATTTGCCCACATGAAGTGATCAATGAAGATATGGATGCTGTAACCAAGTGTAGTGAAGACATATGATGTTGCCCAACTAGCAAAAATAATAGTATCTAGATCTTAAAGTCTGTTCTTGAAACCTGCAGCCATCTATGTGAAGTGTCAGCTAAATCCATAAAGAAGGATCACACCAGCCAATGTGCTCTGAGGGTTGTATAGAATAAGATCCCAGACCAGAGGAAAGAATTGTCTTCAACCATGATTCTGAGAACCCTCGCTTCAGAATGTATGGATGACAGGGAAAGTTCATTTTCATAGTCTCCACACGGATATGCCTCCACTGAAATTCCTCAGACCATTTATTAGGAATGTGAGAAGGAGCCCTGGTCACACAGCAGTTGTATGTTGGAAAGCAAACTGATCTGCATGGTTGGAAGATTGAAACTGCCAGCAACTCAATGAGACAAGCACTGGACTTTCTACTCCCATAAACTGTTACAGTCTAAGAAAACCATAGGGAGGTCCCCATGAACTTCTCATTGAAACATAATATTCTATTAGTGGATACCACAGCAGCATTCTACACCTAACAAATGTAGCTACGTAACACCGATACCTTAATCCTATAGTCCTATGAACATAGTTATTGCTGACTTAATTCCAGTGAGTTTGGTTTCAGTTTTTGGAGACTAGACTTGCTCTCAAACAGAAAGCATTAAAAAGCCCATTACTGCTAACATAGTTCAATTTTAACATATCCCCATTTGTTTCCCTCTTGGCTCATTATTAATTTGATCTAGTTTCCATTAACTTCCAAGTCCTCTTGGATTGAGGTTACTCTGTCTTTCATTTTGATGCTGGTGGTGTTCCTGTTGTTGTTTATGATTTTCTTTACATAAAATCCTTTAGGTTTCTGGAGTGAGCTATGCCTTGGTTCTGTGCTTCATGTGCTGAAAGGATTCATGCTGACACATGTTTTAAAATCCAAGTGAGTTTTTATAAAGGACAGGGAAAGTTTCAGGTTTTACTGTACATTCTCTAAAGGGTATATGCTATTTCTGGAAAGTGTGACAAGCCATGCACAACTGTGCAGGAAACACCACCATGTAGAAAAGTACACTCACCTATGCAGAACTGGGGAATTCCTGGAGATGAGGTGCCAGAGTCACAAAAGCATGTGGGTCAAGAGCATAAGAGTCCAAGTGCACATGATCCCCAGTATACAGGAGCGGGCACATCCCCAGTATACATGAGCGGCACGTGCACCCCGCCCTCCAAGAGGCTACTCGAGCAGAGCGAGAGCAAGAGCAAGAACAAGAGCGTGCACGAGAGAGAGAGAGAGAGAGAGAGAGAGAGAGAGAGAGAGAGAGAGAGAGCGAGCTAGTCTTTCCCTAGCTGAAGGTTCTAGTCAATCCCATTAGCTAAGTTCACGCCTACCTTGTGGTGTACCTGAGGTGCATGTGCCCAAAGTATTGGTTTTCCATGGACTTATGGGGTCCTGGTCTGTGCATACTCAGTTTGGGTTTCTCACCAATGTGCAATGGCATGTTTGATTTCTTTCCAACCTCCTCCATGGGGCCCTTTGAAGGGATGGAAAGGATAAACCTTCATCCCTAAATCTAGCTCCCAAACAAAATCTAGGATAGATGTGGCGGTCACGTGCTTATGTTAACTTCATGATTGAGATGTAGGGGTGGAGTCCAGCCTGTTAATCTGGAGATAGCCATTGAGTAGCCAATGAGGCCTTTGTGTGAGCATGACTTTCTTCTGAGACTTCTGGACTTTCAGTGCAGCTTGATCTTCTTCCTTCATGCTTATTCTACCTTTTGAAATGATTAAATGTCAACTTTACCCCCCTTTTGGTATAGTATGTATTCCTTTCATCTTCTTCTAATGCTTTGTCCATCATTCAACATTTTTCCCATATAGAATCTTTCAATATTGTAACTCAAAGCTGAAAATTTTTTCTTGAGTTCTTTCATTTCAAGATGTGCTGAGGTTGCTCTTTTTCGTTTGCTAATTCCATCATGAATGGATAGTGTATATTGTCAAATGCTTTTGCTGGAATGATTGATCATGTGCTTTGTATCCTATATTTTGATTACATAAATTACTTTGATTGTTTTTCGAATGTTGAACTGTCCTGCATATCTAGTATGAATCCCACTTGAGCATGGCGGATTATTTCCCTGATATATTATTGGATTCTATTTTCAGAATTTTGTTAAGATTTTTTTTTTGCATCAATGTTCCTAAGGGATATTGGCATGCAGCTCACTTAATGAGTGTGGGAGTTTTCTGTCCTTTTCTATGGCCTGGAATATTTTGTGTAGACTTAGTCTCAGTTCTTTTCTAAATCCCTGGTAGAAACCCCACCTGACACCGTTTGTTTTAGTTACAACTTTTTTAATGACCTGTTCTATCTTGCTATTAATCTATTGCAGTTTCCTGCATCAGCCTGTGTTAACTTGTATATATATTGATTTTCTAAAAATTTGACCAATCTAGGTTTTCAAGTTCATTAAAGTACAGTGTTTCATAGTAATATGTTATATTTTATTTCATTTGTTTCTGTTGTGCTGTCACATTTATCTTCTATTTCTAAATAAATATCTTCTCTTTTCCTTTCTTATGATACGTCCACACACACCAAAATAAATAAATAAATGCACAATAAAGATTCTCTAGAGGATGCTACTGTAGTACACATTTCTCCTACTCGGTGAGCATCTAGCAATTCACTCTGAGTCAGTGCACTCAGGGGCATTGCCTAAATATTTTTTTAGTAAAAACAGTTTTATGGAAATTTAATTATTTGTGGAAAATCAATATTTATGGAAATTCATTATTTTGAGAGAACAGTGTGTGTATTTTGGTCTCCTGCTCAGGAAAAAAATGGTTGTAGAACATTTACAAGAACTGTGGAAAAAAACTCAAGTGTATGCATGGTTTTCTTGTTTCAAAAAGATGAAATTTCAATTGATGACGAACCTTGTTCTGCACATCTGTCAAGTTTTCCCACTAAATTAGACTGTCAATCAAGCTTTTCATTGAGAGGTTCTGAAAAGATTGCTTAGTAGTGTGCAACAAAGAAGACCTCATTTGTGGCAAAGGGTGGGGCTGGTTTTGTCAGCATGACAACGCACCTGGCCCTGCAGCTCTCTCAGGGCACCAGTTTCTGGCAAAGGCAGCATGCCTCTCTTGCCTGACACACCTTCCTCACCTGATCTTACTTCACGTGACTTCTTTCTGTTTTCACAAATGCAGAGGGACATGAAAGGACAGCGATTTGATGACATGTAAGAGCTGAAGAAAAAAACAAGGGAGGTGATGTCAGCCATCCTAACAAATGAGTTAAAAAAAATGTTTCCAAGAATGGAATCGCAGATGTGATGAATGCATTGAGTGTAATGGAGAGTACTGTAAAAGTGATATGTTGTTTTGTAAAAAAAAAAACCTGAATACATAGCTTTAAAAAAAAACTCCACTGGGCAGGGGGGGGCATGTAAACCCTAATATGTGTATCAGTGGTCTGTCAATGTTGTTAATTCTTTCAAAGAGGCAACTTCGTACCTTGTTGGTTTCTTATGTGGCTTTTGTGTTCTTATTCATTTTTTCTGTTCTATTATTCATGACTACTTTTTTCTTGGAGGTTGAAAGCTTTTGGTGCTTTTGTTCTAGTTGTTAATTCTACCAATTTAAGTTGTTCATTTGGGGTTCCTACTCTCTCTTTTTCCTGTGGGTGTTTGTTGCTACAAATTGACCCCTGAGTGCTTTTTGTGTTATTTTCCCAAAGCTTTGGTGTGCTTAGTTTTCATATTTAATGATTTCAAGGTGTCCTTCCCTATTTTGATGCACCCTGCCTAATTGCACGTGCTGCACATAGAATCCTTGCATAGTGTAAGTTGATTTTTAATATTATATCTTTCAGATTAAATTATGCTGAATGTGTTTTTGCCTTTTTCCTTTCTAACTCCAGATCCTTCACATTTGCTTGTTTTACCGTTTTTCATGAGTTGCCTCTTGAAATTTTCTACCAACATCATTTGCTTCATTATTTAATCCTTTGACTTCCACTACTCCATGATGAAAAGCAACTTTCAGTCTCTTGTGAAATACACGTATCTTTTTTTTTCTTTCTTGCCTCTCGCATGATCATTTGCTTTATTCCTCTATTATGTTCTCTGTCTCCTCTCACTACTTGTCAGGTCTTCTGTAATAAATGTTTGATGTGCCAAATACTTTCTTGAAAATGTCTCAAATTTCAGGTGGAATATAGTCAGCATTGTATATTGGCTGTTGTGGACATTCTAAAATGTTATTCAACTTCAATCTGAACTTGCATATGTGCATTTGGTGGTCTGCTCAACAGGCTGTCCCTGGTCTTGTTTTGGCATTTTAGAACCCTGAAAACATCAGTAGTTATATGCGGGAGCATGACCAAATGAATCAGGTTATGGACGAGGAGGAGAGGGGGGGAAACAAATACCATAGCGCAAAACTGAACATCAGCTGGTGCTAGAAAAAAAGTGGGGAGGTGTTCAAACCGTTACACTGGTTTTCACAAACATACTCTAGAATGGGGTTTCTCAAAAGTTAGCACTGCTGGTTAGTGTGCCATACATGCTAGTGCACCATGGTGGAAAATAAACCCTGAATGAGGGTGGAATAATGGCCATACTTCATGAATGATGGGCTTTCAGTGTTGGAGGACGTAGGCATTATAGTGAGGAGAACAGAGTGTGAGGAACAATGTGTCACGAGACTGAATTGGATATTTGGATGGGGAAGGATTAAGGGAGGGATTCAGATGGCTGCTTTAGAACCAGGTTACAGAGCCAAATAAAAATGTACGAGTCATTTCTAATTCTATATAATTACAAAATCATAGCAGCATAGATTGGACATTCAGTTGAGAATGCACAACTGAAGAGAGCAGTGACACCAAACTGAGATTACAGCCATCAAGGAACTTATTAAATGGATTTAATAAAATTGCCACACCCATCATTTTATTACAGAATTCTGTTGGTAATTCTCTGTTCTTCACTTAATAGTGATAAGACACATCACACCCTGAAGTAATGCTGCTAAATTTGCTTTCTTTTTGCTGATTCAGTGGCTCAGACAAGCATTGGTCTTGCTAATACTTGCAACTTCTTGTACTGAAAAATTAAGCCCCTTTTGGAAGCATATGTTTTTGAATAGAAAATACATTCTTTTATATAGCATTATTCAGAATTCTAGTTTTATCCATAATAATTATTATAAGTTAATTATCTTAGAGGCTGCAATACCATTTCCCATAATACACTGCAACAAAATTAGCATCTATTGAGCACCTGAAATATTCATTACTTGAAGTACTATGTTCACTATGGATATTGTATACTATCACATTTCATCATGAAAGCATCTATTCAAATTCAGTGATGCTCATACTGTGCTGATTATTAAATAACTTTTAATACCAATTAATAAATGCTTAAATACATATGTTGGGGTTTTTTTGGGGGGCATCACTGCCCTCTTGTGGTCGTGGGAGCTACCCAGCCTTGGTCCTGGAGAGCCGCTGCTGGGTTTGAACCGCCAAGCCCATGGTCCACCGTCCCGCACTCAACTAACTCAATATGTTAGTTTTAAATGAGAAGAGAAACTATAAAAAATTCCAGTATCATACTAGGAGAAGGTGAAGGTGATGATTGAAGGAATCAAGACCCTGCCATGTCAGTCCACAAAATATCCTGTTTGCTCTCAAAATGTTCCTGTTTGCTCTCAAATTGGCAAGCATTGTGTTTGGAACACAATGCCAAGGGCATGTGGGAGATAAAAGAAATTAATTCAACCCTTAGAATAAAAAATTCATTTAAAAACAAGATAATTTTCTTTTTAGCTACTGAAAGGACTACATGACTTTTGAAATATATCCTGGGAAGTTACCTATCATCAAAGAAACTATTGCCTTTAAGCAGTCCATATCCTTTCAGAAGGAAAGACCACGAAAATGATTTTTGTCATTCAGAACTAATTCTTTTATTCCCTTGTGTCAATTTTATGATCATACGAATTTAAAGGAAGAAGTAGGTTAGGAAAATGATTCCCAAATGTGTGCACTATATGACAGCTAAAGCAGTTATAAAATGTGTACATTACACAGTGGAGAAAACCAGGAGTTCACAGATATCTACAGATAGACAGCACTTGATTAAAAATTTATATATATACTAAATAATATGACTAGAAATATAAAATGTGAAAGAAACAAATATTCCTGGAAAATATTTTCTTTCAACAGAAACATGAGCTGACTATTGTGAACATAGCTGTGATAAATGTCTTACTTGTAAAATTACATAATCCATGCTTTACAATCCAGATCTTTTTAACAAACTGAAAAAAGTGTTTTGCCTACCTGTAAAAAATACATACACCATGATATATGTTAAGTAAAAACATGCAAAGAAGCTTAAAGCCCATAATTTGACTACCTCTTACTCTCACTAATCCTGTCTAGAAGAGCTATATTTTACACTTTGCCTTCCTTTGTCAACCTGTTTTATTCCCGACACTTAAATCCTGTCTCAAAATCCTTCTTTTTTTTTTGTCTACTGATTTTTTTTCTTGTTTCTATATATCTGTTTCTTTTTTCCTTAGAAGAAAAAAGAACACCTTTCCTAACTTCCTGGGGGGTGGAGGGAGAAGTACAATTGAGGTAAATGCTTTTGTGTATTTCTGTTCTAAAAATGTTATTTATGTACCTTGTACCTGACATTTTTTTGCTGATATAAAACCTAAGAATGGAAATAAATTCAACTCAGGATGTCAGTGTCATTACTTGGTTATCTATTGTGCTCTAGCGTTGATGTCAAAAATTCAAATTTATTTTGATATTTGGTCTTTTGTGTGACACTCTTCCTCCTTTCTTCTTCTTTTCTTTTTTTAACGTCTTATAGAAACATCTGTTTACCCCCAGTGTCATAAATTCCAATATGCTATAGCTTCCTATGGAGCTTTTTCATCTATTGTGATGTTTACTTGGAAGGCCATTTCAATTTAGAATCCTCTTCCACTTCTGGAAATTCCCTCAAAATTTTATTAGTTTTGTTTTTCTTGTATTCTCTGTTCTATCCTGATGAAACCCCTTTAGTTCAGAATATGGGCCTCCTAGGCAAAACAGTAGTTCAATAAAATCCTGAAGAGTTGTGCAATTACCGCCACAATAAATTTTAGGCCATGTTTGTTTCAATTTCCTCATATGAACATGTAAGTTGTACATTGAGCAAGGAGGCCCCAAACAGAATCAATGCATCTGAATTGTGGTTCTGGTGAAGAGCATTGAAAGTTCTTGGTCTGCTAAAACAACAAGTCTGTCCTAGAAAAATAGGGATAGAGCACGCCTTAGGGTAAGGGTGGCAAGAGTTCATCACATGTTCTTTGGACATGTTTTCAGGAGAGAACTGTTCCTGGAGAAGGACATTGTGCTTGATAAAGCAGAGGGTCAGAACAAAGGCGAAGACCTTAGGAGAGAAAGTGACACAGGAACTGCAGCAAGGGACTCCCACAAAGGGATACCTGTGAGGATGGGTCAGGGCCAGGCAATATTTCATCCTGTCACATCTAAGGTCAAAAGAAGTTGGAACAGACTTCCTGGAAACTAGAAACAACAAGGAGACACAAATTTGATATATTTTTCTTTTTTTTTTCAAAACCGTTTTAGTGGGAGCTAATACAGCTACCATATCATTCCATAGTTCAAACCTAGCTAGCAAGACTGTACACTCAGTTTCAAACCCTGCACTTCCTGCTTGAACACTTTGAAACTGGCTCCCCTTGGCCCCTCCCCCTTTGTGTACTTGACTCATGGTTTAACAATCCCGGGTATCAGATATAGAAAAACAGAAAACACCGTAACAAAAATTCAAGAGGGTGATTCACAATGACAAAATACATCAAAGAGAAATCCAATTATGAAAACAAGAAATTGAAAACCCAATTATGAAAACAGAAAATATTAACAATGACTAGATCAAACCCGAGGTGTATCAGGGGGAGGATCAAGTGCTAAGATTTTAACCTTTCCAATCATTTGCCAAAGTAGTCTCCTCTAGTTATGCCTCCAGGTCTCTCCGTTTCGTAACCAGTGTATTCCCATAACTCTTTTTCTGTTTGCTCTACTTTCTGGGAGAATTCATTAACGTTTCTCATTTATCCCTCCGTGGGTAATTTTTTTGGTGCTTCTGCCGAGTAATGTACTGTAATTCTTGGGGGGAGGGGTGTATGTGCTGCAGACTTTCCTTTAAGTGGAGCTAACAGCTCATTAACTGTCATGAATGAACCTGAAGCAAATTTTTCTTGTAAGTGATGATTCCCCATCTGACATTTATCTAGGCTTTCCTTACAGTGCATTATTAAAATACATTATATTAAAAACCTTCTGACTCATAATTTTGGTGGATATAGTCATCTTAAAACTCAAGTATTGAAAACATTTCCATTTTTATTTTAAAATACCAATTAGAATGCTTAATAAAACACCTTTTTACTTTTCTATACCATAGATTCTTTTGCAATCATCTTTGCAAACACACATCTTTAACATACATCTTTATATACATCTTTAACACCTGCTGACTTAAGAACTTCACAAATAAAATGAGGTACATAAATAAAATGTGAATTTCATTTTAAATTGGAAATAATAATGTCCCATTTTTTCAACCAGGTTCATTTAGCAAAATCCTTTCTGCTGTGAATGACAATAGTATTTTATTTTTTATTTATAAATACTACGTAATTTGCATTTTTAAAAACCCAGTGCCATCTGAAGACTGTCAGTTTCAGAATTCCCTTATCCTGATAAATTTATCTGTTATTATTACAGTTAATTTGCTCTCATACTTTGATTCACATTGCAATTGTGAGACGTCTCTGTTGTCATTTATCTTCTCTTTTATTTCATGGGCATACAAATTCTACTCTTTGCAGTACATAGTAAAAGCTCAGAAGATGACTACAGTCAAGGTGTCTTTTAGTGTGTTTTTTGAAAGGTGACAGAATCCTGTGGACAGTGCCATGAGTAATTGTGTGAAAATGATGTAGTTTCCTACTCTCTTTGGTTTCCAGATATTCAATCATCATTGTGTTTGTTTCATATTAAAGTTTCATGTTTTGTTTTTCACATAAAGAAGTACCCACCCCCATCAAGTCCATTTCATCTCATAGTGATCTTACATAGACCTTTAAAAATACAACTCTTGGGGCTGATCCTCAGTGGCATAAGTGGTTGAGTGTGGGAGTGCGGCCCATGGGCTTGGTGGTTCAAATCCAGTGGTGGCTCTCAGGAGCAGTGCTGGGTAGCTCCTACAACCACCAGAGGGCAGTGATGCCCCCCCAAAAAATACAACTCTTTGCGGGAGCAATGAGTTACCATTGGGCAGTGGAGAGCACTGTGAAGGGCTGATGCTGAATGAGTAAAGAAGACTGGAGGTCTGTTTGACCACAGCCTCACAGAAATTAGCCTGGGGATGATGCTGATGGTGATTCTCCCTCCTCTGTATGAAGAAAGTGGCAGTCTGGGATCTCCACAAACCTTGTCACAACGGGGAAATTTTAAAAAATGTATATGGCAAATCTACACATATCCTTTTCAATCAAGAAATGGCATGCAACTTCTTTTCAAATTAAATGAGTGATCACTAATTTTGTAACTCCATGTGGCTACAGGAATGTGTGGACTTGTCAGTACTTTGCAGTAGCAACTTAATTCTAAAGAAAAACTGCACTTTTTTTTTTGTACTAACGAATGGCTCTTGCAAAATTACTCAAATGGCCTACTGCAAAGGTCCCCAAGCATCATTATTCAAAATTAGCAACATTTCTTTGCACTGTGACCTCTTGTTCAACCATAATATCCACTTTAGTGAACTACTGCCATACTTTATATTAAAATATAAAATAAAAATAACTCTGTAAAATGACAGTGAACATGGTTTTATTGTTAACTTTAACTAGTGATTATAAAGAAATGGTTCATAGATTCTGGCTTGGATCTGATTTTCACTGGTAAGAAATGTGAATCAGAAAGACCCAGAGGTTTTCATAGAATTCATTTCATGTCATCTGAACTGTGAATAGCAGATATACATATACACTTGAGTATAAGATGACACAAATATCCGCTGAGGCATCTAACTTTATCAGAAAAAGCTGCATCAAAAATGTGCTGAAAAACTTGGCTTAAAAAAAAAAAACTTGGCTTTTACTCAAGTATATACTGTAGTTATCCTTGTTGTACAGTTTTGGAAAGGGGGTTCAGAGTATTTAACCAAGTTCCTCAAAATTATGCAACTTAAAAATAATAACAAAATTAAAATTCCAAACGGTTCTGAAAGAGCTGCTTTCACTATTATACCAAGCTGTGCATCCTGCTCAGAATAAGGACCTGTGTAAGTTCAGAGCAGAAGATGCTGAGATAGGAGAAGGCCACATTTTACAGGTTATGGCAGGGGGAGGGGAGCAGGACAGAACCATTCAGAACTTTTAAACCATCACAAGAGAACAATCTGGCCAAGCACAGATGAGTAGACTCATACATTCAGTTGAAATCACTTTGGACAAGTGGCTTCTGGAGTGTGCAGCCTATAGGACCATCCATCCATTAAGAAAAGCAATTATAGAAGTTAATAACAGTTAAACCAGCCTCTGTGCAAGATTTACCCGCCAAACTGAATAACCTTTGGCAAGGAAGAAAGGTACCTAAATGGAGTTCTTGGAGAAGGAAGAGATCCGTTCCTCACAATAAATGCCAACTGGTGAACAGAAGGAAAGTTTCAAGGGGAGGAGGAAGCCGTTTACTTTGGGGAAAACTTTCTAAATGACTAGCTTTGCATAACAGGGATTTCAGTGCCTACGACGAATTACAGCAGTTATTTTAGTTCTACCCCAGGTCAAGGCAGCTTGATTGCCAGAGTGTCTTGTTTTCTTAGGAAGTCTGCTTTGGGAGGACACATATTCCACGCAGATGAGCTGTCCCTTCCTGGACAAGCTGATCTGATCAATAGATTGTTCTGTTGTAGACTTTGATGGATGTGTACTGACTGAATTAAGTAATTCTTTAAAGAATGTAAGGACGTGAGTTGGAGCAGGAACTGCGGGTGATCACAAGGTTGCTGGTTCAGAGACATCAACAACTGTCAGAAGCCTTATATCACGTGACTTTAAGTCAGAATCGATTCAATGGTATTGGGTTGTTTTAGTTTTAGAAGCATGTAAGGTGGGTCCTTTTAAACTTTCTTGTGCAGATTCTAAGTTATAAAGGTTAACAGATTATTTCAAATCCAATAGCAAATTATTAACTGAAGAGAGCCTATCAGACATATTCCAGTGATGTTTGGACATTGTAGATTTATATGAAAATTATCTGGGGGACTTGGAGAAACTGCTGATCCCAGATCCCACACCAGGTGAGAAGCCCTGCCCCACTGGGAGGAGTTTGGACTTTAGAGCCTGATGGATTTGACTTTTAAAGTTACCGCCAATTATCTGTAAAATTTTGAGTAAATTATTTGAACTCTGTACTCCTTCCTGACTTTTATCAAAATGATGAAATCTTGGCCTCTATTGTTGACCTTCTGGGAGGGTTAGGTGAAGATGTACAAATATAGGTTATATATGTACACTAACACTAAGTAAATGATCAAGAGACACCTGCCTATAAGTTGTGAACATTTCAGGGAATATATGCAGAAGTCTGTGAATTGGTCAAGTATCGGAAATACTCACCTAGTCAGAAGACATGGAATATCACAATATCTGTGGTACTAGAAGGAGTATATCTTGACCCTAATTCATCTAGGAAAAATGAAGACTCAGGGCACAAGGACAACAGGAGCCAGTATTGCTCTACAAAATCAGGGCCCAAAGAATACCAGTATATTGACTCAGAAATTCCAAAAGCTTGAGGAGCCGCCTCTGGAGACCAGGGTAATTGGAAGTATATTTGACAGGGAACTTGTGAAACAAGCTTTTTCTAGGCAGATGTGTTGAAAAATCCCCTGTGAGAAGCAACCACCTCTAATGGTAGTGGATTTCAAAATCCAACCAACACCTCTGACAGCCTTTGTGACATGTGAAATTTAGTCAGACCCAGAAAAGTTGCTGGACTTTTCCCTTCTTTTAATTGTTGTCTCTCTGTTTCTCTCAGGCTCTTTGTCTCTCTTCCACTGACTCGCCCTCTTCTAAAATATGGAGAAAATTAATAAAATACAACGAATGATTTCAAGGCCAAGGAATATTATGAGAAACAAAATAGACCACAAATACACTTCATATGCAGAGCAATGCAATTTAAAGAGTACTTTGCTTAATCACTGTATCCCCTCTCCTCAACTGGGTTAGGTCCCAAATAATAGGTCATTTTGAGAATGCCTGAGTCTGTGCAACTCACAAGCAACTAAGCATAACATCTTCTGCTAAAGGCACAATAGTGGCCACAAGCGCAAGATCTCACAACTTAAAACTCATTGCCAAAACATCGTGAACTTATCAAGCAGGTAGACAAGGGGAACGTATTGTTTCTATCTCTCCAGGGAAAGCCGGACCAAACTTAAACCCTGTGCTCCAGCGTGTGCGTGGAGCCTGATGGCAAAAAGTCGGGAGTCAGTGGAGGGCTCTGAGAATCCAACCCCTGCTCCAGCTCCAGGCACAGCCACCTCTCCCCACAGGGGACTGTGCCTTACAGGACAGCACTGAAGCTGCGGCTCAGGGGGCGGGACATGTCTGACCAGCGCACACAAGAACAAATGAAGGGGGAGAAAGACAGAGCCGAGTGCATCCTGGCCCACCGATCCTGGAGGACGATTTCTCCACTCAGAACAGCCGATGCACAGAGAGGACCATATGGCTGGCCCTACTATGAAACATGGCATCCCTCGCTGACCCAAGACCTTATGGAGACAAAAATGGAGACGCAGACGTCTGACCCCACCACGCCAAGATAAAACAATAAAGTGTGCAGCAGAACTGCAGGAGGAGAAGAGCATGGAGTTCCTGAGGGACTGCCAATGATATACTTTGGGTCCAGTCTTTAACACTTCATTAGACTCAACTGGGGGACACTCTTGGAGATCAACAGACAATGAACTATTTACAGGTATTTATTTTGCTATTATTTTTTTTTTACTTATTTTTATTTTTTTCTGGACATTGGGGGTTTTGTTCTCATCGTTTTGTTTTCTTTGGTCACTTCATCTTATGATGTCTTCTTTTTGTTGTTCTTTTTTACATAATATTACCTCTGCAATTCTATCTCAATAAGATAGTCTGGATGAACAGTCTGAAGGAGAAAACAACAGGACTGATGGTTCTGGGGGGATGTGGAAGATGGAGAGGGGAGAGAAAGGAAGTGGTATTGACCAACCCAGGCATAAGAGAACACCAAGTGATCCAAAATCAGTGACAAGCTGGGTGTGAGAGGCCTGAGATTGATCAAGAGTAATGTAACAGAGAGAAATTACTGAAACCCAAATGAAGACTGAGCATGATAGTGGGAATATAAGAAAATAAAAGGAAATAGAGAAAAGAACTGGTTGGTAAAGGGCATTTATAGAGGTCTAAATAGAGGCATGTACATAGATAAATACATTTATATATTTACATATGTACATATATAACTTATAGAGTTAGTATTAAGATAGCAAATGGGCATTAGATCTCCAATCAAGTCCTTCCTGAATGCTTAGCATATGTGCCGCTGAAGAAAACACCCTTCCTCAATGCTTAAAAGTGCTTCCACAGTGTGTAAAACAACACTTTGTTCTATTAAATTGGCATTTCATGATACTCACCTTCCCAACACGATCACTGAAGACAAATGTGTGCATAAGAAAAAGTGGTGAAGAAAGCTGACGTTGCTTGGCTATCAAAAGATATAGTGGCTGAGGTTTTAAAGCTTTGAAGGTAAATAAGTGGCCACCTAGCTCACAAGCAACAAAATCCACATGGAAAAAGCACACCAATCAGTGTGACAGTGAAGTGTTGAAGGGATCAGATATCAGGCATCAAAGAACTAAAAATCATATCATTGCAGGCCCACCTTCCTCACATGATTGATGAAGACAAATGTGTGCATAAGCAAAACTGTTGAAGAAAGCTGAAGGTGCCTGGCTATCCAAAGCTATAGCATCTGGGAAGGTGGAGGGATGGTGAAGCAGTTTAACAATAAACTACCTGGGTGTAGAAAGGGGGACCTAATTTCTGGGATCTACACATGACCTCCTCTCTGGGGTGCAGACAACGGGGAGGGGGGGAGGTGAGTGAAGTGACACATTGGACAGTGTACAATATGAAGAGGTAATAACGATTTGTAAATTATTAGGAGTTCATAGGGGAGGAGAAGGGGAAGGGGAAATATGAAGAGTTGAAATTAAAAAAAAATAGCTACAGGAAAGAGGGAAAGAGGAGCACATGCTAGGGGGAGGTTCATGTAGAAAATGTTTGTAGGCGAAGGTGGTAACATGCATACAAATGTGTTAATATGAACAATGGATTGAATGCTATAAGAGCTGTAAGAACCCCCAATAAAATCTATATTTAAAAAAGTAAATTTAAAAAAATGAAACTTAAGAAAAAAAGATATAGTGTCTGGTGTCTTAAAGGTTTGAAGGTAAACAAGCAGCCATGTATCTAGCTCAGAAGCAACAAATCCCAGAAGGAAGATCCACACTAACCTGTGTCACCACAAGGTGTAGAAGGGATCAGGTATCAGGCATCAAAGAACTAAAAATATATCATTATAAATGAGGGGGAGTACAAATTGGGGACCCAAAGTCTATCTGTAGATAAAGAGACAACCCCTTACAGAAGAGCTGGGCAGAGGAGATGAGCCAGTCAGGGTACAGTGTAGCAACGATGAAATATTCAACTTTCCCCTAGTTCTGAAATACTTCCTCCCCACCACTCTCATGATCCAAATTCTACCTTACAAATCTGGCTAGATCAGGGGATGTACACTGGTACAGATAGGAACTGGAAACATGGGGAATCCAGATGATCCCTTCAGGACCAGTGGTGATACCGAGAGGGTGGAGGGAAAGTGGAGTACAAAGAGGGAACCAATTGCAAGGATCTACATATAACCTCCCTGGAGTACGGACAACAGGGAAGTGGGTGAAGGGAGACATTGAACAGCGTAAGATATAACAAAATAATCATAATTTATTAATTATGAAGGGTTAAATTATAAGGGAGGGGGAGTGGTGCAGGGAAATATGCAGAGCTAATACCAAGGGCTTAAGTAGAAAGAAAATGTTTTGAGAATGATGAAGGCAACAAATGTGATTTTCATACAATATATGTACATATTGATTGTGAAAAGAGTGGCTTGAGATCCCGATAAAATTATTTTTTTTTGAAAAAGACAGGGTAGTCTGAGTCCCGGTGGCCTAGTGGTTGTGTGCAGGACTGCGGCCCACAGGGCTGACAGTTCAAATCCAGCAGCAGCTCTCCAGGAGCAAGGCTGGGCTTCCTACCCCCACCAGGGCAGTGATGCCACTAAAACAAAAAACAAAACAAAATACAGGGTAGAACTGCACCTTCCTGTGGGTTCCTGAGACTATGAATCTTTGTGGGAGGAGAAAACCTCATCTTTCTTCTGGAGAGCAGCTTCCTATGGCCGACGCTGCAGTGAGCAGCACTACGTGGCACCCCCTCTGCCACCGGCACGCCCTCTGTCACTGGAGGGGCTTGAAAGCCAATGTGCTTCCCTTCAAAAGTGCAACTGTAAATACAGTGTTTCTAAGATAAGGTGTGAATCCTAAGCATGGTGAGCGTGGTAGATCAGGAAAAGAGGGCAGCAAGCATAAAATTCCAGAAGTAAGAGACCAGGTAGTAGTTCTGCAAAGCCACGTGGAGTTCAGTATTCCTGGTGCAGTGTCAATTTTGAAAAGATCTGAAAATGGACCCACTGTGTGGTAGGCTACTAACTACAAGCTTAGCAGCTGGAAATGACCAGTCTCACTGTTGGAGTCTATGGAAGTGATTACGAATCACTAAAGAGGTTATGTGGCAAAATTATGTGCAAGAATTTGCATGTTGGGGAATATAACATAACTGCAATCTGCTCAACCGTTGTGTAGCTAACCAGTAACCCATCCAATTAAGTGTGCACTCCAACATTTATTAAAATATATAAACAGAAAAATCAGAAAGAAGAACAATAGTTTATTATAAAGAGCAAACCATCGATGGAATTTTATCCCCTTGAAACATAAACTGGAATCATGTTTGGGAAAAGGGGTTTCTTCTGTTCAGGAGAAGGGATCGGTGCAAGGTATGGTCTAGTCCTTAATCATTTGTGAGTTACAAAAAGCAGAGTAGACACAGAAGCAAGTCGGTACAGCAGAAGAAATATGTCAGGCAGGCATCCTAAAGCTACTCTATAAACCAAGAAACACCTGACTACTAACAAGGAAAGCATCCATGTGACGAAGATCCTGAATTGTATATTTAACCTACAGAACTGTGAGAAAATGAGTTTGCATTCTTCAGAACTACTTGTGTGATCTGGGTTGCATCAGAACGAGTCAAGAGAGAGTAAAGGATAGGATTGGATATAAGTTAGCCAATCCTTTTATCTCCAAAGTGCAGTGGCTGTAATAAATATCATCGGTACTTCCTACCAGCATCTGTGAGGGCCACATGTCAATCCATACCAAACTGTTCAGTGTATTATTAAATATAAAACCCATGTTAGTAAGGATCCCTTTTCACTATTACCTACTCACGGAGAATGTAGCCCTCATGCCAGAGCACCAATTGCAGTGGTTTTAGAGATCAAGTCTCACTGTGACATCACTCACTATGACCAGCAAATTAGGGAAGTGAGGGAAGGCTTCAGTGCTAGTCCAGCTTTCTAGATTGGACACTGGGGGACCTGAATGAACAGAGGTTTTGAAAGAAGAATGAGCCTTGCTAAAGTGTCAAGTGTGATCTAAGTAAGCTGCATTCACCTGGGACAAAGTAATTACTAGTCCCCCAGCTAAAGGTATGTAAACCCCTCTAAGTCAACAAAGGTAACACCAATTATCTAACAGCCCAGGCAATAGAATGCAGAAAACCTAGTGAGATTCCCACCAACATTCCTCAGTTAACAAGGTTTCCTGAACGATAGGAGATTCTGATTGACAAGAAGCAACCTCATGTTTTGCTTACAGTAGAAATACAGTTAGTGCTGTAATCAAAATAAAGGTTTTTCAGCTTTTTTAAAAAATAGATGCCTAAACCATAAAGGCTACACATAAAGTACATGGAGTTCTTTAGTTTCAAGCATCTGCTAAAAATCCTCCCCCTCATGACTATCCCTCTACAATATCCCTGCAGTTTTAGATTAATCTCAGTTTTTGCCAAACACATGCAGCCTAAACTAACATTTTATCATCAGAGTGGATTATTTTCAAGTCCCATATGCTTATCTCAGAAATTGCTCTCTTGTGATTCTACTCACATTTCCCTTATCTTCAGATGTATAAATTTGATGTAATCATTCTGGGAAGTTCTTGGATGCAGCATTTTCTAATGTGTTTCTAGCTGATCAGCATCTCTTCTTTTGAATTTTTTATTTACACTGCTGTTTTCTCTGGACCCAAAATTACTCTAGGCAAATAATTTTTAAAAATATGTGTTTAATGAAGAAAAATATGAAAAGCTCTATTTATTTTGGTTTTGATGTTAACTAGGGATGATACTTCATAAAATTGTGAGTTTGTAGAGAAAATATAGTCATTCATTTTTTAATTACAAAACATAGTCATTAATTTTTAAATTAAAAAAGTAGAGTGTTGCAATGATATGTGCAAAAAGCGGGATTTGGAAAACAGAAAGCAAAGAGTATGTTCTCCATTAAAGAAAAGAGTCAAGCCTTAAGTTGAAATATGGGACAAGATCTGGAACTTCGAAGGAAGCATCAAAAGAAAATGTAAGGAATAAACAGAGTTGGTGTTTCAAAAAAGAAATGCTAGACTTGATCATAGCAAAAGATTAAGACCTGGTGGTATGGGAAGTAGAAGCCTACCTTGTAATGAAACACTGGCCAAAAACACTCTTTAGAAATTGATGAAATTCCAATTGTGATGGCATGCTGAAAATGCAATGCTGAAGTTCCTCACTTGTCTATGCCAAAAATCTTGCCAGCCTACAGAAAACAAACCCTATTATGCCAATTCAAAAGAAGTGCGCTCAAACAAAATATGGAGATTAATAATGCTAATATCATATGGAGTAAAAAAAAAATACAGCTCATCTTAATGCACCTGTTGGAGTGTATCAACAAGGAAGTCCCAGCAATGCCAACCAGATTCAGAAGAAAAGGGATGAAAGATATTGATGACAAAGGTAGATATTAGTTGAGAGCAGAAACTACCAAAATACCTGTGCTTAATTGACATTTAATGACCTTCAACTGTAAGGAACTCAACAAGGTGTAGCTACTATTGAGAAGGGGAATTCCAGAATGCTTCGTTATGGTCAAACAAAAACTGTACGTAGGGGCTGAGCCCCGGTGGTGTAAGTGGTTGAGTGTGGGACTGCAGCCTGCGGGCTTGGCAGATCAAATCCAGTGGTGGCTCTCAGGAGCAGCACTGGGTAGCACCCACGACCACCAGAGGCAGTAATGTGCCCCCCCCCAAAAAAAAAAAAAACTGTACGTAGGCCAAGAAGGGGTCATTTGAACCAAACAAGAGTTGAAGATCATAATCGGTGTGTATCCAGAGTGTCTCCTTTCACCACACAGCAGAACCCCAGACCTCGATGCTAATCAGAGAAGGAGCCTTGAGATGGGATGCAGCTGAGTTCCGAATCAATTCTTCCCACAATTACTGAAAACAGATCAATCCATTCTCAAAAAGCAAGTTTTTATCCTAATTTTGCCTTTTTATACCAAATATTACACAGAGATTTCAAAGTAAATAAATACAGAGTTAAATATTTTAATTCAAATAAGAAACACAATATTAAATAAATGTTTAACGACAGTATGGCCCATACCTTGAGACTGACGTGAATATGGATCTGTGGACACCGATGTGGAGAGGAGGTATGGCGAGAGTCATTGTTTGGAAGGGGAATCCCTTTCCATAAAACATACTGGTAGCTGCTTTTCAGGAGGGTTTTTTTGCCCTTCTTTGCCCTGTTTCACTAGGATTTGACTGGCTTTTTCTTAAAAATAAAAAGTCTGCCTAATGTGGTCTGTTGTTGGCATGTCCTCACTGTTTAATAAAAGGGCTTACTAAATCATCATCAATATTGATAATTCTCTTCAAAAAACTTTCCTAGGATTCATGTTTTTTATCTAAAAACAGTAACAAAATCCACAAAAACTAAGAAAATTATAGCGAAAAGCTTGGAAAACAGTAGCTGAAGGTTTAAAAAATGCATACTAACAACGCCAACTAATGCCAACTGGCCGAAGCACAAACTACCTTTATTTATGAAAATCACCTGTGTCAAATCAGATTCCGATGTTTGTTTGAGCTCTGATGCAAAATTAGCTCAACACTTCATGTTGAAATCTGATTTTGTTCAGTACCGACACAGTCGACTACCAGGTTTCTACAGGATTTACTCAATCTTCATGCTGAGAAAATAATCTCAGAAGGTCAACTACACCGAGAAGGAGATAAGGAAGACTGAGATATAGTGAAGTAATATGGCCTTCAAGCTACATTCCTTAAATGATACAATCTAACCTCTCTGCATCTGTGTTCTCACTTAACTCATTGTCATCTGGTTGAGGCTATGACCTCAATGGACAGGGTAGAACTGACCCTGCAGATTTCCAAGACTATAACTGTGAACAGGAGTAAAAATCATTGTCTTTTTCCTGTGGATCAAACTGGTAGTTTTGAACTGCTGACCTGAAATATCACAGTCCAACTTGTAACCATTACACCCACCACCATGGCTCCACTTGCCGGGGTCTAGGAAGCAAAGCTGTGCCAAGAAATAGAATAATATTTTTTTCTCTCTCTTGGAAGCAGGAAGTGCTGGAGTCAAGGATGGGGTTGTGTTAGTGGAAAGAGTGTGTGCTTGAGTCAATCTGAATCTGATTCTAATAGAGTCTTTCTAAGTCACTCTCTGGTCATAGAGAGATCACATTATCAGTTCTCTGAGGTTGTAATGTGATGATTATACCATGTAATCCCTGAGATGCTTTTTATCATTGACCACGAGTTTAGTCCTAATTAGTGTGTTAAGTGACAAGATCTATAGATAACCCAATATTTGATGGTTTTAAAATGTCATATCACACATTGAACTATCATTGCCTAAACATTTCAAAAGTCTTGCAACACACAAAGATTTCAACAGTTTGATCACATCGTATACTGGATAATCAAAGGCCAACACTGTTCTTTGACTAGCAGAAAAAATCATCAAGAAGGACTGTCAGATGCAGGATCTGAGATAATCCTACTGACCAACACACATACAGTGACAGTCACACAACATTCCAAAATTTAGATACTTATGGGTTTTTTTTTACTTATGCCTTTTTTGCAAATACCTCTGGGTGGATCTAAACTACTTGTCTTTCAGTTAGTAGTCTCATGCTCAACTTTTTGTGCCCTATTTACAAGGGTTGAATTGATATTCACTGGGTAAATCCTAAATTTTATGTACAGATCTATTATAACACAAAACATTATGAATAAGAAGTAAGAGCAGTGGTAAACCAATATTTAGTGCTTCTTATGAAGAGTATTTTAACAGGCACTATGTAAGTTATCAAGCACAAATATGAATCACAAAGCGTATTCACAGTTTAACTGATACTAAACATTATTTAAATTTGGTCCACTAAGAAATCTTGCGCACCTAACATGTGCCCAGTATTGTATTAGCTATTTAGGACACAGTAGAAAAAAGGAGAGAACATGCTTCACTCATTGGAAATATAACTGAAAGAACCCCACCCTAAAGATGAGGAAAATGAGATACAGAAAAATTAATAATTTCATAACAATGCAAAAGGTACTAAAGAACAGAGCCACAATGATAATTTATTTATTGGAATTTCTGATTTTATGCTTTCTGAATGAACTGCAGACACTACAACTTTTTCTAATTAAATTTTATATAGAGAAAATTCACAGACTAAGTATACAATTCAATGAGTTTTGAAATATATACACTTTTTTTAAAAAGTCATTTTACTGGGAGATTGTACAATGCTTATCACAATCCATTCATGCATCCATTGTTTTTTACCTAACAACCTGAACAGGTTTATATTTTTATCACCCTAGAAAAGTTCTTATACCCTCTCCAATGAATACCACTCAGAGAGCTACTATACTGCTCCCAAAATATTGAGCTTCATACATTTCCATGGCCTGGAAAGCCAACTTCTCTGTCTCTTGGCCTTGGTGGTGCTCCTCTGCCCTGTCTTTGGCCTTCCTCCTCTGCTGCTTATCCACACAAGACTCTCCAACACTCTGTAGTCCTGGTTTTTTTCCTAGCTGGTCAAGGTCTCCATTCCTGCTTCAGAGATCATCTACATCATACTCAACAGGGTGGCAAATTGATCAGTCTACATCTTGCTTACATATCCCTTCCTGGTTATTTGGTGGGAGTATTAAAAGCTAAGAAAACAAGAGCCATATCAAGTGATGTCATTCCACTGCACTTTGCTAATATATACAAAACATTTGTACAAATTTTATGGATGTATATTTTCATTTCTCATTGTAAATAACTAGATAAGCTTATATATTACTTTCTAAGCTACTACCAGACCCCTTTCTAAACTTGCTGCCCATTTGACAGTCACACCAGGAATGGCAGAGTGATCTTGATAATGTGCAATCTTTCCATGGTATTTTTCTGTATTTAATTTTAGCTATGCTTATGAGTATAATATCAGATCTCACTGTGGTTTTAAAATGTGCTGCCTGAAGGATTAATGATCTTGAATATATTTTATGAACTCATACTTTAGGTATATATCTTCCTTCATGAAGGGTCAATTCATGAATGGTTGATTCAAGTACTTTTCTCATTTTTTTTCACCAGATTTATTTTCTTTGTGCTATTTTCTTGTAGCAGTTACTCAAATATTCAGGATATAACATGAGTTACCCATGACTTACCTTTTAATATCATTAACATTGTTTCTTTGTGAGTGTGGTAGTTAATACCATGTGAATTTCTTAATATGACTCTTTCAATCATAGCCCCTGTGAACCCAACACAATGATTGGTAGGTATTGTGTAAATAAGCTGCTTGTGTCTCACCTAAGAGGAACCGTCAGCTTGCTGTCAAGGCAAATAATATGGATTAAAAGCTAGTGGAAGTGAGACCATGCAAATTAGATATATGACACCTAGTGATGGTTAGGGGTCAGTTGTGCCATCAGGAAGACATGGAGTAAGAGGGAAAAGAATCAGTTATAACGTGAAAGGTAGTAATAAATTGAGGTGAAGCAACAGCAAGAGTGACAGAGGTGAAAGATGGCAGCATAGTAATCAGGTGACTGACATGATATGGTAACTGTGGAGCGTACTGATCTAATTGCCTAATAAGACCCTATGGAGTGTCTACATGCAAGAGTAAAAAGAAGCTTCTCTGATCAGGAAATGGAATGTGAATTGTTCCTATTACCTCTATGTTGTTCTTGACCCTTTCCTAACAAGTCACTTAACTATAAGAAGACTCAGTCATGTGTTCTGTGAGACTTTTCAGCGAATTACCAAGGCCAAAGACCGGAAAGAGTATTAAGGGGAAAGTAGGGATTTGATGTTAGAAAGAGGTAACAAAATGAAATAGAAGTAAGGAAAACTGAGTATTTGAGACATCTTAAATCTCTATGTCATAGTAACCAGTTTGTGCTTATCCATATAAATTTTTCATTTGATAAAAGCACAATATATATTTCCAAAGTTTTATTTTCTTTATTTTCTTCTAAAATAATACACATAAATATTTTCTTTTTTTAAAAAATCATTTTATTGGGGGCTCTTACAGTCTTTATCACAATCCATACATGCATCCATTATGATAAACATAATTATACATTTGTTACCATCAATATTTTCAAAACATTTTCTTTTTACTTCAGCTTTTGGTATCAACTGATTTCCCCACACACATACTCCCTTCCTCATGAACCTTTGATAATTTTTTATTATTATATTTTTTTGTGTTGTGGCAGTCGCCTAATCTTGTATCAATTTGAGGATCAAGAGTGTAGGGGTGGAGTCTAGCCTGTCAATCTGGAGATAGCTAATGATAACACTGTGTGGGTGTGGCTATCTGTGAATTCTGGAAAATGTGGTAATTCCTTCTTGGAGGAAGAGACACTATCTCTCTACTCACTCCCTGGGAGACATTGAGGCTGACAAGACACATGGCAGCATGCTGATAGACCCTGAGCCCTGGGAACTGGAGGAGCCAAGAGGAGACCTCTGTCAAAGCTGAAATGCTTCTACCGCCACTGGATATACACAAGACTCTGCAGCTACTACCCTGTGATTGTACTGGTGTCATTGCATGTGCTTCATGAGTCTGAAGAATATTTATGAATTTGTTTAAGACATATGGGCTAATATCAAACTTAGGACCTTGAACTAGACTGGGCTGGGTTTTTTTTTTTTTATGTACAATTGCTCTTGCGTATAAAGCACTTTCTTATACACATAAGTGTTTCTTTAGATTTGTTTCTCTAGTCTACTCAGACTAACATGCCTTACAATGACAACTATCATCTGTAACCCACTTTTCTGGTATCCACCCCCCTTGGAGTGTGGTATTTGTAGATCATTGAGATTTATTGTCCCTTTCTCTCCCCACCTTCCCATTACCCTCCTGGTAGCACTACTCTAATTATTGGTCCTGAGGGGGTATCTGCCCTGGATTCCCTGTGTTTTGAGGTCTTATCTGTACCAAGTATACATGCTGTGGTTTAGCCCTATTTTTAAGGTGGAATTTGGATCATGATAGTGGTGGGGTAAGAAGCATTAAAGAAATAGAGGAAAGCTGTATTTTTCATTGGTGCTATACTGCACCCTGACTGGATTATCTCTTCCTTGTGACCCTCTTGTATGGTGATGTCCACTTGCCTACAGATGGATTTAGGGTCTTCATTCCATGTCCCCCCTCATTCACATTGATATGATTTTGTCTCAATTTCAAAGATTCTCTTTATATGATATGATTTTTTCTTTTGGATGTTTGATCCCATCAACACCTCATTATCACAAAGGCTGGTGTGCTGCCACCATATGGGCTTTATTGAGCTAATAGCAGCTTGTTTACCTTCAAATCTTTAATACACCAGATGCTATATTTTTTGATAGCCAGGCACCATCAGCCAGGTTAATAGAACAACGTGTTCTTATAATGAGGGAGTACTTTAGTAGAGACCCAATGTTCATATACTCCCTTGATACTCAACAAATCTATGTGTACATAGACCTATTTCTCTATCATTATATAAAAATATATATGTACAGGCCTGTATTTAGCCTATAAATATTTTGCCTTCTAGTTCTTTCCTCTATTTCCTTTTACTTTCCTCTTCTCCATCTATCATATTGTTTTCATTCGAGTTTCAGTAATTTCTCTGGCTATATTACCCTTGATCAAGTCCCATTAAGCATTTTGTGCTCTCATTGCCATCAATTTTTTAGATTACTTGTTGTTCCCTTGTCCCTGGGTTTGTTAACACCCCCAATATTTCCCCTGCCTCCCCCTCTCCCATGTCTCCTGGAACCGTCAGTCCCATTGTCTTCTCCTTCAGATTGTTTCTCCCACCTATCTTATCTAGATAGACAGGCGGAAACAATAATAAATACAAAAACAAGACAGCAAAGCAAAACAATAAAAGAAAACAAACGTCAACAACAACAACAAAACTCCAATGACAAAAAAGAAATAAAAGTCTATAAATAGTTCCAGGACCGTTTGTGGACCTTTAGGAGTGTTGTCTGGTCAAGTCTGATGGGGTGCCACACCCTGGACCCAAAGTCTATTTTTGGCATTCCCTGGGGACTTCATTGCTTTGCTCTCCTTGCTGCTCTCTTGCACACCTTTAATGTTTCTCCCTGGTGTGGTGAAGTCAGATTGAACATCATTCCAGCCCTGTGTCTCCATAGCACTATGGGTCAGTGAGAGACATGGTATCTCTTAGTGGGACCAATCCTACCATCCTGTCTGTGCATTGGCTGCTCTGAACAGAAATATCATCCTTGGGGCTTGGTGGGTCAAAATATATTCCACTCTCTCTCCTTCCCTCATCATTTGCTCTGTGTGCTCTGATCAGGCACACCCCTCTCCCTGAGGTGTAGCTTCAGTGTTGTCCTCTGAAATGCATTCTTTCAGGACAGGAAATGGTGGACTGGTGTTACACATAGTTACATTTAGGTCTGTCCCTGCGGACCTCTCTAGTGGTTCTCTTCCTCATGCTGATATGTTGCATTCCTATCCTGGCACACCGGGTTGGAGTCTGCTCCCTCTCTCCCTCTCCTGTGGAGAAATAAATATCTTCCTTGGGTGGATTAGTACCCTATTGCTCCACTACCCATATGTTTTATGTTTTAGGTGTTTTTTCTTTCCATTTTCTTCTGAAGTCTTTTTAAAGAAGGTCTTATTCTATTGTCCTTGACTCAGTGATTATAAACTTTATCCCTCATGTTCTTTTGATTTCACAGGACACAGGATTTGGAACATGGATCAAGCAACAGAAGTCATGCGAGGATCAGCACTTGAAATAGCTCCCTTAAAATGGAGCTAAAACTCACTGATCACATAGCACAACACTTGCTATGAGAAATGGAGTGTGTTCCTAAAACATTGTCTCATCTATACAAAACATCTTGTTGCAAATTTATGATCAAGAGAGATCCAGAATGATATCCTAATCCCCGATATCAGCTAAGAGAATAAGCAGAGAGATTGATCCTGGTCAACCTTGAGACAATATGGTAACCCGAACCATCCCATAAGGCAGCATCTCCATAGTCAGAGTATAAAGATGAAAAAGAAAACCAGACATCATAGTGATAATAGTGTTGTGTTGGGTCACAAGGTCAATGGAGTTCTCTGTTTCTTGCACCAAAGATGGCACTTTTTAAATTGATTCAGTAGCTCATGAAAACTATAACTTCCAGGAGACATATTTCCTTTATGATGAGAGTCTGGATTAAACAATATGTAACAACTTCTTAGAGGAAAGAGAAATGTTTGAGGTCTACATCATCAGGAAAGAAATTAAATAGTTTTGGTAGATTTGATGTATATAATAACTTGAACATAGAAGTCAGACACTTAATAAACAAATACCTGTTTAAGGAACACAGAAGAAAGTTTGATTTTAATTTCTTATATTCTCCACTTTCTCAAACTTAAGCTGACAAAAATAGACATAATCAGAATATTAAATTTTATTAATCTGATAAAATGTGTTTCATAAACATATTTTCTTGTTTTATATTTTACATTATGTTAAATGGCTGAATTGATGTTTTTAATTCTTTTTAGTCTTTACTTCTTAAAGTCAAATATTCTATTTTATTGTATGATATTTGTGTTAGTCTGGATAGACTAGAGGAACAAGTTTCAAAGCCACGCATATGGATATACGGAATGGGTTTATATTCAAGGGGAACAGAACCTTGAGAAAACTTCCCAGCCCAGTCCAACTCCAAGTCACAAGTCCGGTATTAACCCAGATGCCCGAAGTCAGTCTGAAAAATCTGCTTCAGACTCAGGAAGTCACCAGTCAGTGGGTGCAGAATTCTGGCGCTAGCAGGGGTCTCCCCATGGCTCCTCGCTTCCAGGGCTCAGGTCCATCAACAGCATGCCACTCCAGCTTCAGAGGTCTGGCTCCATCAGGGCAAAGCCGAGTGGTCTCTCCGCTGGCTCCTCCAACTTCTTGGAGGCTGCATCTTGTCTTTTCCATGATTAATTGTCTCTGAAACTAACTCCCAATAAATGGGGAATATAGCTTCTCATCCTCACGAGGGAAATATTGCGAGATTTCCCAGGAGTCTCAGGTGAAAGCCATGCCCACACAGAGGCCTCATCAGCTACTCAATGGCTTTCTCCTGATTAACAGGCCAGACTCCACCTCTACATTTCAGTTATAAAATTAACATAAGCACATGGCTGCCACAGCATTCATTACTAGTTGCTTGAGCAATCTATCAGGCAATATGTATGACCTCAATAGCACTAAAAATCAACTACAGCAACTCACTTCAAAGAAAGTATATATAGTCATATTTTTGTGTCCTCAGAATTTAGACCTACTTTGAGAATGTACCAAATTGGTCACATTATTTACTGATTATTGAATGAATGTTAAAAAGGAAATGATGTTTATAGTTTAAAATAATGATTTCATTTTCTGAAGGTCAATTTTAGTTGAATCTTATAGAAAATCTGTAGACTGACAATTTCACCAAGGAAGAAGAGGTTCAGAAAGGTTAACTTACTTAACAAAGAAAAGAAGCCATTTAGTAGTAGCATCAGAATTCAAATATTATCTTTAGGTCTCAAAACCTTGTGTCGTGACTCATTAGAAAGCCTCTACAAGGAATATTTAGCAGAACATTTTCTTAGTCTGTTCTGCAAATGACATCTGTGTGTGCAATTTATAGCCACATACCTATGTCAAACCACTTTTGTCACACATGAGAACTCCCACTTACTGGTAGTGAGTGTCCCGAGTCCTTTGCTGAATTCAAGAGGTTATCTTAGAGGTTTTCAAAAACAAGTATCAGAATTAATATTAGGGTATCATTGATGGTTGTGAGAGTAAATTAAATGTCTAATATAAGGTATTGTCCTTCAAAAGAGATACAAGTTAAAAAGATAGTATTTATTTCATGTTTTCTTGCATGTCTTGAATGTCTTGGATTTGATGAATTAGAATATGTGTTGACACTTGAGGTAGATATAGGGTACACATTAGAAATAATTCAAAAGAAATTTTATGTCAAAAATTCCAGTCATTTCTTTACCATAAGAAAAAACAAATCGCCGATTAAGAAGGTGGACAAGAGACCTGAACAAAAATTTCCCAAGGGCAGAAATCTGAATGACCAAAAAGCATATGACAAATGTTCCCAATCATTAGCCATAAGGGAAATGCAAATTAAAACAATGATCAGATACTGCCTAACATCCTCAAAGATAGCCCAATTTCTTTTAAAAAACCTCAAAGCAACAAGTGTTGGAGGGGTTGTGGGGAGACAGGAAGGCTCATCCACTCCAGATGGTCCTGCAGGTTTGTGTAGATAGTATGGAAATTAATTTTGTAATACCTGAAACAAGTGGAAACCGAGCTATCATATGACCCAGCAAGTAGTCAGAAATAGACATCAACCAGACACATATGCTCCAAAGTTCATTGTGGTGCAATTCCCAATTGCAAATAATTGGAAACAACCTAAATTCTATCAATGGACAAGTGGATTAAAAACTTTGCAATATACATCCAGTGAAGCACTATACCTCCCTAAAAACCAGTGAGTAATGCTTAAAGCGCATGGTCTCATGGGAAAAGTTGGATGAAATTATGCTAAGCGAAATAAGCCAAGCACATAAGGATATGTGCAACAGTTTACTGAGGTAAGCTTAAAAAGCCAAATGAGCACAGAGAGGAAGCAAATAAATGTATAAATTCCTCGGGCAAGGTCCAGGCACTCTGGCAGGAGTCCGACCCAAATCAGAGATGCAACAAATATAACAGCCAAATAAAAAAGGGGGTGGGGATGACAAGGGTTGTGTGGGGAACAGATCATCAGCCCAGCCACAGGGAGGGTATTGTTCATATCTCCAGAGGAAAGGGAAAGAGGGACCAGACTTTATCCTGGTGCACCAAACTTTGAAGACAAGGTACCAGCAATGGACAACAAAAAAGGACTGTGACCCAGCCTCCATCCCAGCTACATCAACCCCCTCCGCCTACAGAGGACAGCACAGGAGATATAGCCTGAGTAGAGTAGTTGCTCTGCCCAGACCACATGGAAGCAAATTAAGAAAGAGAGAGAGAACTGAAAGTTTGTCCACCAAACCTCAAGGATCAGCCAGAGCACAGAGAGGAACTTAAGACCGACCCCACCAGGAGACATGAAGTCCCCTCAAAGACCCATAGCATTTCAGTGGGCAGCACTGGAGACACAGTGTGGGAATTGTGCCTGTTCTTAATTGCCCCCCAAGAGTGAACACGAAGGTAACACAAGAGAACTGCAAGGACTATGAAACGTGAAAATAACACAACAGAACTTCAAGGAAACCAAAGCTACAGAGTCCCCGAGGAATCCTGAAAATGGACTTCAGACATGCGGGGTAGGATTTGGCACCTCATCGAACCTGCTCTGAAGATATTCTTAAGGATCAACAAACAGGCCTGGAACTATTTATAGGCTTTTTTTTCATGTCTAATTCTATAAAGTAGGCTGGATTATTTACAATCCCATGAAGCAAACAACAGACTAACGGTTGGGGAGAGGGGGAGGATATGAGAGAGGAGGACGTGGGGGAGTCAATAAGCCCAAGGTCAAGAGATCTAAAATCAATATCAAGGAAGGCATAGCATGCCTGTGGAGTTTGATCAAGTGCAATAGTGCTGAGAAAAATTACTGAGAGCTGAATGAAGGTCAAACATGATGGGGGTGGTAGGAAAATAAAAGGAAATAGAAGAAGGAAGTAGAAGGCAAAAGGCATTTATAGAGGTATAACTATAGGCATATATATGTGAATATATTGATACATAATGATAGGGATATAGGCTATTGTATATATATTTATATGTTAACTATATATAGGTAGCAGATGGGCATTCGGCCTCTAGTCAAATCTCCCTCAAGGCAAGAACTCTTTGTTTTAATAAACTGGCATTCTGTGCTGCTCACCTTCCCGAAACAATCTCTGAAGATGAACTCGATGCATAAGCAAATGTGATGCAGCAAGTTAATGGTGCCCAGTTACTAGAAGTTAGAGCATCTACAGTCCTAAAGACTTAAAGTTAAACGAGCAGTCATCTAGTAGGAATGCAACAAAGCCCACATGGAAGAAGCACACCAACCTGTATGATCTGAGGTGTCAATGGAGATTAGGTATCAGAGACCCAAACAAATTATTATATAAATGTGAGTGAAGGGGGTTGGAATGGAGACCCAAAGTCATCTGTAAAAAAATGGACATCCCACTCTCCCGGTGGCATAGTGGTTGAGTGCGGGACTGAGACCCATTGGCTTGGTGGTTCAAATCCAGCAGCAGCTCTCTGGGAGCAAGGCTGGGTAGCTACCACGACCACCAGAGGGCAGTGATGCCCCCCCAAAAAATAAAATAAAATAAAAAATAAAATTGGACATACTCTCACAAAAGAGACACAGGGAAGGAATGAGCCAGACAGGATACAGCACAGCACCAAGGAAACATACAACATTCCTCTAATTCTTTAATGATCCCCTTCTCGCCTATCTTGATCCCAGATTGACCTTACATATCAGGCTCGACTAGAGTACACACATTGGTACAGATAAAAGCTCTCAATACAGGAATCTAAGACAGATAAAATCCTCAAGAACAATAATGGAAGTAGTGATATCATGAGGGTCAAATGAAGATGGGGGGAGAAAGGGGAGAAAAGAGGAACTGATTGCAATTATCAATGTATACCTCTCTCCTCACTGAAAGGAGGAACAACAGAAACATGGATGAAGGAAAATGTATGGCATAAGATATGAAGATAATAATAATTTGTTAATTATCAAGTGTTCATGAGAGTGGGGGAGGGAGGGGAAAATACAGGAGGTGATGCCAAGGGCTGAAGTAGAAAGAAAATGTTTTGGAAATTATGATGGCAACATATGTACAAATTATCTTGATACAATTTGTGTCAGGCAGGGTTTTCTTAGAGAAATAAAATTCAGGACACTAGTAATTCTTTTTTATATATTTATATATTGAGAAAGGTATATAAGATAAGAAAGAAAAAGTTAACTATAAAGCAATACAGATTGCTTGGTGCAACTCACTTGCGTGAGGCAGCTAGAAGACTAGCGGTCCTTCAATTCTTGAGGGCTGCTGAAAAGTCCTCTGTAGAGCAATCCAGGCTATCTGGTTACAGGCAGCAAACGGCAGAGCAACTTGAAGGATCCTCAACTCACAGCAACACAGTCCACGATTAGGTGTCCCATGGGTAGTGATGCTTGGAGATCGAGGCACAGGATGAACAAGGCAGCTCTCTGGTCTGAAGATCCGGAAACAAGAGAGAGGGCGGGACTTGCCAAGCCCTTCCTATATCTGCCCTTCAATTCATCCCACGTGTTCATTGGCTGTGCCATCACAACAGGCCCACCAATCTTCCGTGGCCATGCTGGCATAACAAACCTACCCATCACACAATTGATGTATGGTATGTTATGAGAGTTCTAAGAGCTCCCAATAAAACAATTTATAGTAAATCATTAAATAAATATCAAGCGCACTCATTAAATAAATATCAAGCATATTATCATAAAAGTTATACTCTTTCAACTTCACTTATTATAAATAATACTTCAATGAAGATATTTCAATTTCTTCACCAGTTTAAGATGAATTATTATGTGACAGTAAATTGAAGTCCCAAAATAATTTTCAAATAATCAATGTCAAAGGACAAACACTATATAAGAATGAGTTCATAATAAGGTTTCCAATGATTTAATGAAATAAAGAAAAAGAAAATAGAAGATGGAAAGTCTCTCTGTGGGAAACCACATGGAATGTCCATGTGTGAACATGGCTGTGCCAAGTTGAAAGCGGCACAGCATGCTCTCCAGTGGAGCCTGTGTTCTGCGTGTTTGCCATGATTCTCTGTTAATACATACAGATGACATTGACATGGAGCCCTTGGACTAAAGATTCATCCATGTGTTAAGGACTCAGAGATGCTTTCTCCATTTCCTTGTTGTCCTTAACTCTACTGAGCGTCTGAGGCCATGTCTGCTCTGCCTGCTTCATCATGCCATCTAAAACACTGGCGTGACAAGGCAGTCCAGGGAAGTACATTCCAAAACGACCCATGAAACTGGTGAAATGGAAGCATGCCCATGGCTTACTTCTAAATTACATATGCACTGCTTTGAAACACTCTCTTTCACACTGATATGACACAGGCACACATGCACAGAATATAAAACACACAATATAAAATTAGGTATGACACACTTGTATGCTAGATTGTAATTGGTGTTTGATTTTACAATGAAGTGTTTCATGTGCTGCAGGGGATTTGGGTAGACAATAAATGGCATGACAGCATATGAACAAATCATAACTCAATAGTGGCATTGTGTAAACAGCTCTACTTACCAACAAGGACTGCAAACCACAAAGTCTGCTGCTTAAACCCTCCAGCAACCCTGTGAGAGAAAAAGAAGGTTATCTCAACCTGTAAAGATTTAGTCTTGGAAACCCTATACAGATCACCATACAGCACCCTTTACAGAAGGCTATACATGATCAGCTGCAGGACAGTGGCCTTTTGTTTTTCTAGTTAGAGTTAAATTGATGGCAGTGGGTGTGCCTTGTATTATTATTTTTAATTGCCATACTGACTAGCTCCTAATTTTATTCTGAAACCTTCTCTAATTCATTTAAGCCAGTGGTTCTCAACCTTCTTAATTCCAAAACCCTTTAATACAGTTCTTCATGTTGTGGTGATTCCCCAACCATAGAATTGTTTTCATTGCTACTGCAAAACTGTAATTTTGCTACTGTTATGAATCAGATGACCCCTGATTCATTCAACCTCCAGCGGGGTCACAACCCACAAGTGGAGAACGGCTTATTTAAGCAATTATAATGAATTCATTTTATGCTCTGTTATACCTTACTCATTCATATCTATCATCCAACCTATCATGGAGTATTTTCCATTGAAAATGATTGTGTACCTGTCTTCTTTGCCAAAACCAAATCAATTACTTGTTAGTAAGTAAATAAACTGATTAATAATAAATAAATAAATGAATGAATAAATAAGAAATAGATATAATTTTAAACTCTAGCCTATCAAATTCTTGGTCATAGACTATTAATTTTTCACACCTTATAATAAACCCTGTGCAGCAATTTTACTGCTGCATAACAAAATATTTAAAATGTTGCTGTCATCAAGTCAGTTCTGACCTTTAATTACTTCCACAAGAAGGACACACTGCCTGGTCTTGGACCATCCTCAAAATTGCTCCTGGACCATCCTCAAAATTGCTCCTGGACCTGATCCTATTCTTACATTTAAAGTGTCAATCCATCTCTTGAATGTCTTTCTCTTTCACTGGCCCTCTCTCTCTTCCACCACATTCTTTCCTTCTGCAGGAATTGAACTCTCCGGACAATATGCCCAAAAGGAATAGGGGATGAAGTCTCACAATACTTGTCTCTAATGAGCATTCTGCCTATGCTTCTTCCAAGACAGATCTGTTTGTCCTTTTGTCAGTCCAAGTTACTTTCAATAATTTTCTCCAGCACCCCCTGTCAAATATATTGATTCTTTTTGGGTCTTCTTATTCAGTGCCCAACTTTCACATGCCTTTGAGACAATGGGAAATGCCATGACTTGGGTCTGATTAAATGGTTAAAGTTTAGTGACGTACAGAAGGATAATTAAACTCCATAACTTTAAGACCAGTCACATGTCTAGAATCATTACTTTGAATAAATGAAATTGATATTTCAAACTCATTTTAGGATTTGTTTTGTTAAGACCTCAGTTCAGGATACGTCCTATAATAGATCAGGTTGCAGAAGAAATGTTGAATCCCAATTTTCCTTTCATGTATGCCTGTCATCCTTTTGAGCCATATTATTTTATTGTTTTTTAATTTCTTTTCTCCTAAATTTAAATTTATTGGCATAGCATCTATTTATGCTTCCTGAATATTGGCTCTCGGTATCTCATCTAGTTTGGCAGTGATCATGCCACATCTGTCCAAAAAATTGCGGTCCCATGTCTATGTAATTTTCTATCCTACTCCTATTGGCCTGACACCCTCTATTGTGGGTATAGAGTCATGAATATATGCCATCCTGAAAGATGTCTCTCATCTAACTAATTATGCTCATTTTTATTCCATGCTCACCACACGGTACCTCCTTCTTATTTGGCTTTCATTATAGGTCTGCCTGCATGAAAGAGTGCCTTAGTCATGCAAATGTGAGTAGTCTCATTCATCTGACCTCTCTATTTTAATTTTCTATATTAGAATTATGAGCTTAGTAACTGGGAATCAGTTTTGAGGGGATGATTCTGCCCACAGGGTTCTGAGTCGAGAAGATAAGAGAGAGAACATGGAGGATTTTCATTTAGATATGTTAAGAGGAAGTGTATGCTCATATTAGAATGAGTCTGTAAAAAGTAGGTAAATTTTATGATTAAACTGGAAAATCAATATGAACTCATGAGCTTAAAGATCCATCTTTGAAATTAAAAATCCATTCATGAGGTCTCAGATGTATGTTGTCTAACATCAGCACAATTATATGCTTAACAATCTTAATATAGGACAGTCTAGTTAAGGGTAGAACTCTGAAGCTGGTCTTTAAATCTAGTACCAGTCAAAGAAATTAAAGCTTTTAAAAATGATCTCGGGGGTTGAAATAAGAGAAGGATATTCATGTAATATATTGTTGTTTCCAGAAATCAAATATATTTTAAAATTGTCTGAGTGGTACCTAAATGACAATGGATTTTGCTAAATGTCGCTTGTAACAGAAGTGGTAATAATTATGCATCGAAGAGAATTTTAATTGCAGCTAATAAAATTGGCTTGACTGTGTGAAGAAAATGAATTTTTAAAGACTGTAAAAGGCAGAGCATTTTAAATAAAATGAAAGTATAAAACTTTAATGCAAAATTAGACCTAACAATTTTTTTAGTTAGTAGAGAATTGTCCATCTATGTATCTGCAATAGTTTAAACAATAGTATACATTTTTCTATATAGTACAGCAGAAAAGGGTGATAAAATAGGGGAGATACTGGACTTCTAACACAGAGTCAGCAAGTCATTGTCATCAGGCCTGGGCTAGGGAAAAAAAATGAGGCTTTTGATCCCATAAAAGCAGTACAATCTTGGAAACCCAAGCAGTAGTTCAGCTTTGTCTTAAAGGGTCACTGTGCCAGAATCTACATGATAGGAGGGTGTGTGGATTTTGGTTTTATAGTGCTCAAAAACATGTGGAAAAATTATAGATTATCTGCTAAGCTTGAAAAGGAAAATAGTCTATAAGACTATAATACCAAATCTCAAGTAAGAAGCATCTAGCTATCACTACCAAAATAGTACACTATTGGAGGTGACAAAGTGAATAATAATAATAAGGTAGTAGAACATAATATATCCGATAAGTCACACATAGGAAAAGATGAATCAACACCATCACTAATTATTCTAAAATTTAAAGACAAGGCCTAGGCTTAAAAAGTATCATATATGCTCATATAAAAGCTGAGATTTTCAGCTCATTTTAATGCAGTTTTTATGGTAGAATTAGGTGCCTTGGCTGATATTCAGGTAGGTTTTTACTTGAGAAGTCTACGTTTTATGTAGTAAAAAATATATATATATTTGGAAAAAATAGTGCAGCACAATAACTACTGATTCAGGTTTCAGTCAACTTAGAAGGGTTAGACAGATGTCTTGACACAACTAGGAATGTATAGGTCAATGAAATAAAATCTGCAATATTGGCTAGTTTGAGGTTTTATGCTATTTTCTTTAGGGACTAATAAAATTACTGTGTATAAGTGAGTAGAACTACAAGCCCAGGAAGATATGAAATTATGTTATCATAGATAAGATAGAACCAAATAAGTACCTGGAATTGATATCTTGAAAGAGGTTCTTTAATATCTTTTATAAGAACAATATTATTTGTCTTTAAGATGTCTGTATTACTCAAAATAATATGGTACATCAGACTCATGGATGGGATATTCGACTCATGATAGCAGCATATTTTCAAACCTGACTGATTTTATGATTTAATGTATTGCTCAATAAAATGTTTTTAAAGACTATATTTATAATTTTAAATTTTCATTTATTATATGAAGAAGGTTAAAATTTTCATCTAACAGATATCCATTCATTGGGAAAAAACCTTATCAATTAAAGAAACAAGATGATTTCTTTTTTCCTTCTTCTTTTTCTTTTTTTTTTGAACCCAGTAACAAGATGACTTTAATCCCCCATTTGACACTTTTAAAAATTCTATCAGTTAAAGAAAAAAGGAAAAAAAGTTGTGAATACTGAAGGGAGAATCCAACGGGGAATCCCCTCTGATCATAAACCAGGGAGATAAATAGCCCAGCTGTCATGCAGAATGAATTGGACAGTAGATTATGACCGATATCATTAGATCAAAATCTAACACTTTATTATCTCATCTACCTTTCATCTCATTTTAAAGTTGTCCTTTTTTAAATTTTTAAAAAATATTTTATGATTTCTTTCCAAATAGGTTTTTTCCTCTATTTCATTTTGTCACTGTGTTAGCTCTTTGACTCTTTGGTCTGTATTTTTGTATGTTTTTCAGTATATGAAATCCAGGACAGGTGGAACAGTAACTGGATTGATGGTTTCTTGGGAAACAAAAGGGAGGATTTGGTAGAAATGGAGAGTTAATAACAAGTAATTAAAGGGGGGAAAGTTCTAAAATGTATGTGGCAATACTATACAAATCTTCATGATTAAAGTAATGAAATGCATAATATTTGGATAATGTTCTAATTAAATTGTTTAAAAGAGATAAACAGGAAAACAAATGCAAAGAGGGGAATTTCCTTCTTTAACTACAGAGCTTGGTTGACTTCTGAGACTCCAGCCACTAGCCTGATGATAATGACTCCAATAGAACAACACGACAGAGGCCTTTAAAACATAAGGAACTTCTTTAAGAGCATCAAGTTGCTGGGTTAGGGAGGTAACTGGAATAAAAATGATAATCCATTCATATAATTAAATACATTTAATCCATATTGTACACATGATGACTTTCCTCACTCTGATCTTCCAAGAAACTTAAAACTAAAATTATGCCTAACTTAAAATAAACAAATATTTTGAACAAGCATGATAATAATTATGAAATATATTTTGTCTGTACACAGTCACTGAGATTAAAAAAGTAACAGAGGAAACCTTTGAAATCCCCTCATTTCAGATGTCTTTTGCTATACACCACAGGTTAGGAATGGTTGAACCCATGTCACCTCTTTCATCTATATGCTGAACAGATCCTCAGAGAAGCTAGATTATAAGAAAAATGCAGTATCAGGATGGGAGAAAGGCTTATTAAGAACCTGCAATGTACAGATGACACAATGTTTCTGGCTAAAAGTGAAGAAGACTTAAATCATTTTCTGATGGTCAAAGAGTGTATACTTCAATATATTTCAACTCAATGTAAACAAAACTCAAATACACACAATCATTTCAGTAGGGGATATGATATATGGGGAAACAACTGCAGTTGTTAGAATCTTATCTCCTTGGATCCATAATCAATGCTCTTGGAAACATCAGCCAAAATGCTCTTCATTTTCCCTTCACTCCCTGCACCTCCCTCCCTCATGAACTTAATAATTTATAAATTATTATTATTTTGCCATATGTTACACTGTCTGATGATTCCCTTCACCAACTTGCCCATTGTCCATACTCTATGGAGGAGATTATATGTGGAACCTTACAAATTGTATTGGGTATATATGCTGCTATTGAACACTTTAAAAGTTTGAAAAGCAAGGGTATTCCTTTGAGAACTAAGGTACACTTGATCCAAGACATGATATTTTCATTCTCCTCACATGCATGTGAAAATCAGGTGTTAAATAAGGAAGACTGAAGAAGAATCGATGTATTTGGATTATGGTGAATAAGGGACAAAGAATATTGAAGGTCCTTTGGAATGTCAAAAGAACAGACAAGTCGGGCTGAGCCCTGGTGGCGTAGGGGTTGTGCGCAGGACTGCGGCCCACTGGGACGGAGGTTCAATTCCAGCAGTAGGGCTGGGCCTCCTACTCCCACCACCAGCGAGCAGTGATGCCCCCCCCCCCAAAAAAAAAAAGAACAGACAAGTCTGGCTGAGAAGTATAGGCAGAACGCACCTTAGAAGCCAGGATAGTGAGACTATGCTTCATACACCTTGGACCTGTTTTCAGGAAAGATCTGTTTCTATAAAAGGACATCATGCTTGGTAAAGGAGAGAGGCCATGAGAAAAGGAAAGTCCTCACCCAGATGGATTGACCCATGGCTGCCATAAAGGTCTCTAATATAAGAACAATGGTGAGTATGACACAGGCTTGGGCAGTCTTTCATCCCACAGTAAATAGGGTTGTTGAGTTGGAATGGACTTTATGGTACCTAACAATAACAACATACTAAAGATTCTCTGTTGAAATAAACAATACAATTTATATTTCCTGATTATTCTTGGTTCATATATGCAATATCAGGCATATTGCAAGGAGATAAGACATGATGTTCCCCAAATTTTGTGAAGGTTGGAGGTTCTTGTGATTTGTGGAATCAATTTTCAATTTAATTGATTGTATAATTTATTCATCCATATTTTATTGAAGAAGAATCAAAGATTATCAGGATACTTTCCCATTTGGATTCTGAATTTTTCTAGCGAGATGTTTTTGATGTTGGAGGAAATTCAAGCTTACAACTTCAATACGAGATGTACATAACACAAGCTATCAAACGTATGTACAATGATGGCACTTGAAAGTGTGACTTGAATACATTTTGTCAATAAATCAAACACCACCTCTAGAGGTAGTAACCCCCAAACCTGACAGGTCAATGACTCAACTACAGGTGGGGCGGGGAGGACACAGAGAATATTCAGTTTTAGTTTATGTTATGATTACCGAATGTTCCCATAGTCAAACATGTTTGCACTTGGGCCACTTTCATTCACATGTGTTTTTATATACATTTACAAACAATGAACCTGAAGATTTATATACACATCTCACTTAGAATTGACTCTTGCATGCTAAATGTTATTTATGTTTTGAATATAAAATAACTTCATCTAAGACTTACTCAACAAAGATACCTCAATATTCAGTTAGTAAGAAACAGAGCCAGAAGTTCAACTGAGGCCTTTTTATTCCCAGAATTGAACATTGTGTAACTATGAGATTCCACAGGTCTAAAAGTAGAACTGATAGAGGAATTACTTATTCTGACCTAAAAAAGAGAAGAGCAGTTTGGTGAACGTTGACCGCAAGAAGGAAAGACCACAAAGTCATCAGAATTAAAGGAAAAAGCTATGAACAATGAATATCATAATTATAAAATATATTAAAACTGCCCATTGTTATTGGCATTGTTTGCCTTGCTTGTTCTATTTTTGTTTGTTTAAAATCATTTTATTGAGGGCTTATACATCTCTTATCACAATCCATACATCCATACATCATGTCAAGCACATTTGTACATTTGCTGCTATCATCATTCTCAAAACATTTGCTTTCTACTTAAGCCTTTTGTATCAGCTCCTCATTTTTCCCTTCTCTCTCTGTACACCTTCCCTCATGAACCCTCAATCATTTATAAATTATTATTAGTTTGCTATAGGTTACGCTGTCTGATGTCTCCCTTCACCGGCTTCCCTGTTGTCCATACACCATGGAGGAGGTTAGATGTAGAACCTTATAATCTGTCCTGCCTTTCTACCCCACCTTCCTCCACCCTCCTAGTATAGCCACTTCCCACCACTGGTCCTGAACTGATCATCTGTCCTGGACTCTCTATGTTTCCGGTTCCTGTCTGTACCAGTGCATATCGTCTGGTCTAGCTGGATTTATAAGGTTTAGAATTGGGATCATGATAGTGGGTTAGATAGTGGGTTAGAGCACTGAAGAACTCAAGGAAACTGTATCATCCAATTAGCACAATCTTTGACTTCAGAACAATCAGAAAGTAATTTCAATTTTTAGGTCTCACCTTAGGAATATCAACTAAATCTTTGTAGAGGTATTATCTCAGCACCACTTCCCAGGATTGTTATGAATAAATCCAGGAACAAGGAGGTAGATTGGTAGAGATGGGAAATGAAGCCCTCAGGAGTTACCAGATGGGTGGAGGGAAGGTGAGGGTAGACAGGGGGAGGATTTATACATAACCTCCTCTCTGCAGCATGGACAGTGGAGGAGTGGGTGAGGGGAGACATCAGGCAGTATAAGATATGACAAAATAATAATGATATATAAAGTATTGAGAATTGGTAGGGGCAAGGGGGACTGGGGAAGGAGGAGCAAGGATGAAAAGCTGATATCAAGGGCTTAAGTGGAAAAGTGGATAGTGGGAGAATGATGATGACAGCAGGCATGTGAAGGTGCTTGGCACCATATCTGTATGTATGTAGTGTGATGAGCAATGTATGAGCCCCCAATAAAAATATTTTTTTTGAAAAAGGAACAAGAGGAAAAAGGAAAAAGGATAGTAGGGACTCAATACTTGTTACATCTTCTCTAACTTTATCAAGACTTTAAAAGAAAGAAGAAAGCAAGAAACCCTTGTTGCTTTTGAGTCCATACCAACTCCTAAACTCAACCACTGTCAATGAGCCAATGCCAACGTACAGTGACTCAATGGAGCAGTGGTGCTCGACATTCCTAATACCGTGACCCTCTAATATGCTTTTCCATGTTGTGGTTACCCCAAGCCATACAATTATTTTTGCTACTACTTCCTAGCTGTAATTTTGCTACTGCCATGAATCATGATCAAATATCTGATACGCTGAATATATTTTCATTGTTACAAATTGAACATAGGAAAATATAATTAAAGCATAATGATCAATCACAAAACAATAGGTAATTATATATTGTGGAAAGTTTATGTGTTTTCTTAAGGCAACCGCTGTGGTAGGGTTGTTCTCTCCTGAGAGGGCTCATGACCCACAGGTTGAGAATGGCTATTCTAGGGCCAGGTAGAACTATCTCTGTGAGTCTCAGAGACTGGAACTCTTCACAGGATTTGAAAACTATGTCTTACTCCTGTGGATCAGCTGGTGATATTGAACTGTGGACCTTGAGTAACCAAGTCCAGTGAGTAACCGCAAAACCACCAGAGATTGGTACTCAAAGTGACTCTGTATTTAATATTTATATTTTATCTCTGGTGTCCTTGCAGTGATTAGCAAATTTAACAGCTTTAAAATGAAATCTATCAGCCAATTTAAAATAAAATAAAAGCTATAACTTGCTATACTTCTTTATAGATGAAAAAATTGAACACCAAAGATTGCTCAGTTTCCCATAATTAATATTTTAGAAATCAGATTTTAAACCTCATCATCCTGATCACAGACTTTTGTTTATTTCAAAATACTGCAAATGTATTAACCAAGTCATTATCTTGAACACCTAATAATTTACATCTTTCTGTTTTAGTAAAATGAAACATCTGTGTTTTGCTATAGAAATTAAGGAGTAAGAAGCTGTATGATAGTGTCTGGTGCTAACTCTTGGATGCCAACCAATTGCTCCTTGGGAAAAATATTTCAGAATTGACTTTTTATTTTTGAAAAAGGCCCAGGAGTATGGGGGTCAGAACCTACCTTTACAACCACTACATAACACCTACACAACTTCTGCTACAGTGTTGATCAGTTAAATATCAAATGATCAGAGCATCTCTGCTTACCTGGACGGCAAATGATTTCCAAATGTTAACTCCTTTGAACATACATTTTGGAGTCTTTTTGTTAAGTAATCTTATTTTCAACAATATAACTGCTCTTTTCAATCAAAGTGTCTCTAACTGCTGTGGGTCAGAGATATCATGATTTAGTTTCCATCAAAGCAACTCTGCTCCGAGTGGAGAAACTTGCCCGGTTTAAATGAATATCAACAAAAATGATGATTTTACACTTTTCAGGTAAGCAACAGCCCCAACAGCTCCTGTGTGCTTCCAGGGACCTTAACAGGAAGCTAACAGATTTATGGTCTCATTATTGCCTAAAGCAATAACTCTTCCAATACGTACTTTTTATGCTGTGGGACCACAAAACATATGGGAATAAATGTTCTTGAATAAAGGAACTGGCTGTCAGGCTTTTCAAATATAGCAGTTACCAAAACAATAGATTTTCAAAAAGAAATGAAATTCCTTTCTCCTTCTTAGCTTCTCTCATGTTTCAATATTAACTCCATCAACAACACTGTATCTTTAAATAATGAAAAATATAAATGATACAAATATAAATAAGTAAACATTAGCTGAAACTGTAATCCATTTTCCCATTTGTATTTTTATAATATTAGATAGGTTTCATATTTTTATTATATGTATATTAGTATTTTCATAATAGTGTATATATATTATAATGTATCATCCTTCTTATATCAATTAATAATTCCCATTATTTGATCCTATCATCTTACCCCAGGTTCAAACTAAACAATGAACCACTGAGAAGTTTGGAAATAGGTTTTCTTATCAGTTAACATATTTAAAGAGACATCAGATGTTTGTAAACTGCAATAAATTGTTTTTAAAATGATAGGTATCAGATAACGCTATCTTAGAATTTTAAGAGTCTATGAAAACAAAAACAACTAAAAGAAGAAAATAAATTATCCCAAAAATATTGTTTTGTTTCAGGTATATCAAAAGTTACTTTACTTTTATGCAGAACCTAGACCTTAGGAAGCTCAGTATTAAGTAGGCACATATCAGAACTCAACATTTGACTATGATAGGTTTTATTTGAAAGATTAATAGAATTCACTTTCTTAATCCTGAATAGGGAAATGCAGTAAAACAATATCATTTTATATTTGATCACATATTTTTTTATTTTAACAAGCAAAGCACATGGAGTAGTTCTTAACAATAAAAATTATCCCTAGACTAACTGGTTTGCATTACGCTACATATTTTCTTAAATCTAAACAAGTTGATTGTCTTAATTAATAATCCTATTTTCCTTGTCTATTTAGGTTCTAATATCCATTATGATGACTACACAAAAATTCATAGACAACATTTATGATTAAAGGATTTACTAAGGATGCAAACAAGCTGTAATGCCACTGAGAAATGCTTGAGTAGTAGTGTAACAAGACAGGTTACTATGTTTCACTTCTGCTAATAAATGTCTAAAGAGATATGCCACTCTGTTGTAATCTCAATCTGACAGCATTTGGCTCAAGCTCCATGGGTCAACATGTGCTAATTTCCCAGAGAAGTGCCAAAGGCACTAAAAACCACAAGGCATTCTCTTGCACAAAAGTACTCATTTTAATGCTCTGTTGGTTGGGAAGTCCATCACTCTGTTCCATGCTTCTGGCTCCTGTTTCTGCCACTTCTTTACTGATGGTGTTACTATCATCTGGATTCTGGAGAGTCATTACTCAGGAATCTCCCATCAAGAGAACACACTCCTCTTCTGGATCTTGTTGATAAAGAAAAGCTCTCCTGCTGCTTCTCTTGATGGGTTATATCTAGCTGTCTTTAAGGAAATCCATTCAATACAATTGCTCAAATTCATGCACCAACCATAGACATTAATGATGAAGTGATAGCAAAATCACATGCAATTAAGATGCCTTGAAAATTAGCAGTGATTGTAATGTAGAAGTTGGAAACAAAGCAGAAGTAACTGTAGTTGGAAAATATGAACATGTTAATAGAAATGAAGCTGGATATTGCATGATACCATTTTGTAAGTTCAACAAACTCTTTTAGGAAGTATCTTTTCATAATAATACAAAAGGCAACTATACACATGGACTTTTCCCAGATAGAATACACAGAAATCAAATTAACAGCATCCGTGTAAAGAGACAATGGAGTTCAATGTCAGAAGGTAAAACCAGACTGGGGGCTGACTGTGGATCATGCAATTAACTACATGTACATACAGGTTAAAGCTGTAGAAAATTAAAGCATGTTCGAGAGAGCCAAAATGTATCCCGAGTTCATCTCACTTGAAGTTAGAGAATATTTCAGGAACAGATTTGACACATCAAAGACTCATGACAGAAGTCCTGATATGCTATGGGACAACATCAATAACATCATCCATGAAGAAAGTCAAATGTCATTAAAAATCCAGAAAAGGAATCAAATATCAAAGTGAATGTCAGAAGAGACAATGAAACTTGCTGTAATCATAGAGTATCTAATGCAAATGAATAAAAAGGATGAAGTCAAAGAGCTCAATAGACAATTTCAAAGGGCAGCCTGAGAAAATAAAAGTAAAATACCACAGCAAAATGTGCAAAGAGCTATGATTAGAAAGGCAAAAGGGAAGAATACACCCAGCATATCTTAAACCGAAAGATGTGAAGAAAAAGTCAAGCCTCAAGTTGAAATCTTGAAAGATTCTATGATCAAAATATTGAATGATCCTGCAAGTACAAAACAAGATTGGAATGATACATAGATTTACTGTACCACAAAATATTACCAAACAGTCCGACATTGTAAGAGGTACCATATTATCAAGAATCAATTTACTGAAGGAAGAAGTTCAAGCTGTACTACAATCATTTGCCAAAAAAAAAAAAAAAAAAAGGTTCACGGAATTGATGGCATATCAATTAGAATGCTTCAACAAGCTAATGAAGCACTGGAAGTACTTACTTGTCTGCGTCAGGCGATTTAGAAGACAGCTGCTTGGCCAACATTGACCAGAAGAACTCCAAATTTGTACCTATTCCAAAGAAAGTTGAACAATAGGATGTCAAATTATAAAATAATATAATTTATATCACAAGAAAGTAAAATTGTGCCAGAGGTCAGGCAATAAAGGTTACAAATGACTATTACCATCAATAGGGTGTTGTAGGCATTCAGATTGGGTTCACAAGAGGATGGGGAACTCAGAATATCATAGCTGATATCAGATGGATCTTGATTGAAAACAGAGAATACCAGAAAGATGTTTACCAATATGTCAAGGTATTCGGCAGTATGGATCATAACAAACTCTGGATAACTTTGAAAATAATAGGAATTCCAGAATACTTCATTGTGCTCCTGGGGAACCAGTTACATGGCTCAGGAAGCAGTCGTGCTAAAGGAACAAGAGAATACTGCATGGCTTAATATTTTTAAAGGTGAGTAAAACGTTTGTGTCCTCTCACCACACTTATTGAATCTATATGAAGAGCACATAATCAGAGAAACTGGATTCCATTGAGAAGATTATCTCACCAGGGCTAGAGGAAGACTTATTAAAAACCCACGATATGTAGATGACACAACCTTGCTTGCTGAAAGTGAGGAAGAATCGATGTATTTGCTGATGACGGTCAAGGATTTCAGCCTTCAGTGTGAATTACGCCTCACTGTAAAAAAGACCCAAATTCACCCAACTGGACCAATACGTAATAGACTAAAATAGACTAAAGATAGACTAAAAAATCTACAAAAGGCCAAAGCTGTGACAGATTTTGTCTTGCTTGGATCCCCAATCAATGCTCATGGAAGTAATAGTCTAGAGATCATAAGATAAAACTGCTGCACAAGCCCACTTCAAGGGACTGAAAATCAAGGATTTAATTTATGGATCAAGGTTTGCCTGCCCAAGTCATGACAATTTAAATGTCTCATAGGCATGTGAAAGTTGGACATTGAATAAGGAAGTCTCAAAAAGAATTGATGTCTTTGAATTGTGACAGAAGAGAAGAATATTGAAAATACCCAGCAATGTCAACAGACAAATCGATCTGCCTTGGAAGATGGACAACCAGTGAGGTCCACAGAGACAAGGATGGAGAGACTGAGTCATACATATTTTGAACTAGTCTCTTGAAAAAAACATCCTGCTTGGTAAAGTAGAGGGTAGGAGAAAAACTGGAAGGCCCTCAAGGAGATGAATTGAAGCAGTGGCTGTAATAATCGGCTCAAGCACAGGGAAGGATTCCCCTGTCCTGAGACTGACTGAGGCTTCTGTTGTCAATGAGGTTGCTATTGATAGCCATCAAGTGCATGCCACCTCAGAATTACCTCCTCTCACCCAGATGGCTCATTTTACATAGAGCAGATTGCCACTCCAGGGAATGTTCTTTGAAATTACATAGCTGAACACTGTCAGCATCTTCCTCCTTCTCCACATTTCCCAGTCCAGCTTCTTTTACTTCCTCTCTGCTGCATAATCCTGCAGATGTTGACTTAGTAAACAGCAAAAAAGTTATTTATCTTTACTTTATTACTTATTATTTTCTCCAAATCTCTAAAATTTATAGGTTCTAGGAGAAGGTTGTGTGTAGAACAACATTGACAAAGCAGGAAACCCAATGGACATTTGCTGAATTGAATGTAGTCTTGCTATGATTGCGACAATAAAATAGAATCCTTTTAGAAAAACTTGATAATGAAAGAGGGCATCTTGCACAATAGAAAGGAGATGTCGATGTCAGAGAGTTGACTCAGCACATCCAAATCCATTGCCTCATTTAATATTTACAGCTTGAATGTGAAGCAGATACTATCATAATTCTGAGTTTATAGCTAAAAATCAAAGATGCAATTATCCATAGAGCTGGAGTAAATTTCACAAAAGTAAAATGAGAAGCAGAGATGGAATAAGTCAGTAACTCTAGTTTTAGTCTTAAATGAAATTATGACTATTTTACTTTGTCCTAAATTGACCAAAACAAAACTGCGTTGTAAAAGTGCTAAAGAATAGAATCTTGGGCTGAGCCCTGGTGGTGTAGTGGTTGAGTGTGGGACTGCGGCCCACTGGCTTGGAGGTTCAAATCTAGCAGCAGCTCTCCAGGAACAAGGCTGGGCCTCCCATTCCCACCAGAGGGTAGTGATGATCCCTGCTAAAAAAGAATAGAATCTTAAAAAAAAAAAAGAGAGAGAGAGAGTCTTAGCCACTGGTTATAGGGTAGACTTAAATGAAGGGAAAGACAATATACAATAAAAAAATGAAAGGGAGGGGGATAAAGATGATTGAGGCAAAGGGAGACCCTGGGACATGTGTGAGAATTAAAGGGAAATGAGACAAATCATTCTACATACAAAATCCTGCATTAATGGCAATTTACATGAAGTTTTCCCCTGATAAGTAGATTCCAATTTATGGTGACCCGATGGGTTAGAAAAGAACTGCACTTTGGATCTCTGAGCCTTTACAGTGTTACCTCATCTTTTTCCCAAGGAATACCTGGTGGTAAGCAGCCCAACTCCTCAGAACATAGCATCAGGATCAGAAAAGGTTTCTAACAACCCACGATATGCAAACGACAAAACCGGGCTTGCTGAAAGCTCCAAAGACTAGATGCACTTGCTGATGACCAGTGAATGCACTCTTTATTTTGGACTGCAACTCAGTGTAAAAACAAACAAACAAACAAATCCTCACAGAGGGACCAAGAAACAACATCACGACAAATGGAGAAAGGATGAAAGTTGTCAAGGATTTAATCTTTCTTGGATCCACAATCAAAACTTACAGAAGCAGAAGTCAAGACATCACATAATTATTGCATTGATCAAATCTGCTGCACGAGATCTCCTTAAGGTGTTGAAATGCAAGAATGTGAGTTTGAAGATTGAGGTGGGCCAAACCCAAGCCATATTGTCAATGGCTCCCTATGCATGTGGGATTTGGACATTGACTGTGGAAGATAGAACTGATGCATTTGAATGATTATGCTGGTGAGGAAGAATGAAAGTACCATGATCCTCCAGAAGAACAAACAAATCTGTCTTGGAAGAAGTGTAGTGAGAATTTTCATTAGAAACAAGAATGGCATGTCCTTTAGGCACATGGTAAGAAATAACCAATCCCTGGGGGTACAAAAGACCCCATGCTTGGTAAAGTTGAGAGGCAGTGAAAAGAAGAGAGACGCCCTCTGTGACAGACTGACTCTGTGGCTGGGATATGATGAGGATAACGTAGGAGTGGAGGTGTTGGGTTTTCTTTATTTGGAGTCGCAGTAAGTAGGAACTGACTTGAAAGCATCATCAAACAACCAGCTATAGCTACATTGAGAAACAATCACGTTGAATAGGTGTAAGAAGGAGAGCTAGAGTATCACTACAAGCAGATATAAGTTTAATGGGATATCCACACCTTGGCTGCAAGTCATTAAGTGTGGTGGTGTATAAAAGGGACAAAGTTGGTAAAACTACTTAAACATAATCAGACACCTTGTGGGAAGGAACTGCTTGCTGGGCCTCGAGGCTCAAGACCATATTCTGAAAGGAAACCAAGGTCAACTGGTATAACACAGTCCACACAATGTTCTACATCTTACCATACTTACTCAAGTATAAGTTGACCCAAATATCCCCTCACGCACCTAATTTTACAACAAAATTTCATTAAAATATACTGAAAAACTCAGCTTATACTTGGACATCGATGGTACTTTGGAAATCAGTAAATGGAGTATCAAAAAGCTCATAAATGGCCAAACTAAAGTACGACTATTGGTTTCTCCCTGTCTTGAGGAAAGAAGTATGATGAGAAATCAAAAACACATGGAACCAATAGATCTCAAAGAATAATGAACCACTCAACCATCAGTCTTCAAGACCCTGAGACAAGAAGAAATAGCTGGTTCTCAGCTCCTGTGGCAGTCATGTGCTTATGTTAATTTTATGATTGAAATATAGGGGTGGAATCTGTCCTGTTAACCTGGAGATAGCCATTGAGTAGCCGATGTGGCCTCTATGTAGGCATGGCTTTCACCTGGGACTCCTGGGAAATCTCACGATATTTCCCTCATGAAGATGAGAAGCTATCTTCCCCAGTTGTTGGGAGTTAGTTGGAGAGATGATTAATCACAGGCAAGGTGGCAGCATCTGCGAAGCTGGAGGAGCCGGTGGAGAGACCACACAGCTTTGCCCTGATGGAGCCGGATCTCTGAAGCTGGAGCAGCATGCTGTTGATGGACCCTGAGCCCTGGAAGCAATGAGCCATGGGGAGACCCCTGTCGGTGCTGGGACTCTGTACCCACTGACCTGTGACTTTGTGATTCAGAAGAAGACTTTATGGACTGATTTGGGGCATATGGGTTATTATCGGACTTGTGACTTTGAACTGGACTGGGCTGTTTTCTCCATGTCCCATTCCTTTTGTATATATACCTTTTCCTTATACTTATATGCGTGTCTCTGAAATTTTGTTCCTCTAGTCTACCCGGACTAACACAGCTCCCATTGCTAATTGCCCTGAAAGGGAGTACATTAGAAAATTCTAGATAAAGTGGGGAAAATATGCATTACAAAACTCAAAATTATAAAATAAATCTGGGTTACTGGTTGAGTAAAATAGCGAAATAGTGAAACTCTCAAGACTGTGGTACTGTGTCACTCTTGAAATAAGAAATTGAACTAAACCTGCATGGCTCAATTATCAGTCAAACGTTGACAGGTCTATAAGTGCAATAATAACACTGAAGAAGCACACATACCTTAAAATAATCAAGCATAAAGGGCCAAAAGAGCACTTTTACTAATAAATCATATTAAGAAGGGCTGAGACAAAGGAGGATTAGGAAAAAGAAACACAGGATGGAGGTGAAATAAGTAATGTTTCATTGAGAATACTGCAATGAATCAGAGAAAACAAAATGTCCACTCTAAGTTGATGATCTCATCTGGAAACTTTTACCTATTCCACAGTATTCAATTTCAGAAAGAGTTAATCAAAACCCATTAAAGGAAATGGAATGAGGTTGACAGCAAAATGATGAACAATGAAGGACTATAGACATTGAAATGATATGACTAAAATTTATGTTATAAGAGGGTATTTCTGTGCTATTAGGGTTTTTAAGTCATGCATCAATAAGATAAGATCATGGCTTCTGTCCTATCTGGTACCTTTACAAGGAAACTTTTATAGAACAACCATATTCCCCTCTCAAAAAATTAAATATGGTGTGCATGTACATGTGTTGGATAATACTGAAAAATGTCGTTGGAATTTTGTTTCATAAGCTCCAGTTTACAAATTCTCAAATATAAGTCATACATTATCAAAGTTCTCCATAGAGTATTTAGTAAAACAAATCAATGATGAAGTATAAAATGGAGGGAAAATATGAAGCAGAAAAATGCAGGCATAGGGAGAAATCAGAAAAATAAAATTTGACAGAAAAAGTTAATTCATTGCAATAAACAGAGAAAAATAAACAGAGAAACAAAGAATTTTCTCTATTATTCTCAATAATTCTACTTTTCATATGACAGATTATTAGGAGGACTTTCTATGAGTCAAAGATTTCACTTATGTATAAGAACATTAAAGACTTCTTGGAATGTTGGTATATAAAATATACATGAAATAAAACATTAAAGATACTTTGTATAAAAAATGTATTGGCACAAGGTGAAAATTACTTATACATAAAAATACAGGTAATAAAAACATTATTATAACTTTTATAAAAAAAACAGAAAACTGTGTTTTGATAGAGAATACATGATGTCATATGGTATATGTGAATGTGGTGAAGGTTAGGGTTTATCAGTTGTGTGCTAATTATGAGACGTTTTATTTTGCAACAGAACAATTCATACAATGGGCTCCCCAAATCTGTAGTATAAATAACTTTCTAGAAGAAAAATTCAAATTACAATGCTGAAGCAATCTATTCTGAAGCTAATTGCTAAAATTAGTTCCAGAATACACACACTCATATTTAAAATGGTCTCATCATAATCTAATTATTTGGATAGATGCTAAATCAATTACATATAATTATTTACAACCTTGAGGTTAAAATATTGATGCAAAAATCTCTGCAGTATATAAATGTACTAGTATATTTTAATTATATGCACAATGCCAATTAAAGTTGATAACTCCTTTTTTCTCTATAAAGGAGTTACCTTTGTAGTTACATTCAAATCATATGACCTGATTCATTGATATTTTTTAAAACAAAAGCATCTACTGACAAAATAAAATTGTGATTGAAACACATCTAAAGTAATAATTTGATTTGATCAATTCACTTGGGAGAAGAAATATTCAAGTTGTATGTTTGGTATCATGGGAAAAATAAAATTTGTTTTGACATCATAATTTTTCAAATCTAAAACAAGGCCTGCTTTGGGACAAAATAATTTTAATGTTGGATATAAATTCTAAAGTATAGAAGAGTACAAATTATAGAAAGCATTTAGGTGGGCTGAGCCCTGGTGGCGTAGTGGTTGAGTGTGCCACTGCGGTCCACTGGCTTGGCAGTTCAAATCCAGCAGCAGCTCTCCAGGAGCAAGGATGGGCCTCCCACTCCCACCAAAGGCCAGTAATGCCACACACAAAAAAAGATAAAAAAGAAAGCATTTATGTTCTAAACCAATTTAAATATATATAACTGCTTACTATATATTAATAACTGCTTAATATAAATTAGTCACTTAACAAAACAAGTACTACCTAGCATCAAGTTAGTAGTAGTATAAAGCAACAAAAGCATTTTTTCAGAAAATTTAAATATTGGCCTGGTGATCTTAGTTCTTGGTAAATTATTCAAAAATTTGAATGGTGGAAATCAGTGTGGATAAAATAAATATTCTTGAGCCAATGTTTCAAATTCATTTAGTCCTATGAAATATGGACTATGATCTATGTAGTCTAGAGCAGGGGTACAAAGACTGGAGTTCATGAGCCACATGCAACCCTATCAGTATATTTATGTGGCTCTGAAGTAAAATTGAAAGCAAATGTAAACTATTACTCAGAGAAAAGTCATTTCATTTGTTAGTAAAAATATATTTATGACATGCCAATATTTTTAAAATTCTTATAGGGGACAGGATTGACTCTTCTGTCTCAAAAGTTGATAACCTCTGATATAGAACAAGTTTTGTGATATTATATTGTATATATATTTAAATATATGCAGTATTGGTGCAAACTGTTGCTATTGATGATACTGTGTGTCAATTTCCAAAATGAGTTATTCCCATTCAAATATTCCCAGCCTTCTTTGGCAAGGACTAGCCTTTACTATCGAAACCCTTCTGTAGCACTTTTATCAGTAATTGGCACAAGGTGGCACTGTCCAGTAAGCATTACACTGATAACAACGAGGTAAGCTGTTCAAGTCCACTGGTCACTTTCTTTGAGAAATATGACTGTTCCCATAAAGATTTACATAGCCTCTGAAACCCCAGTTCAACTTGATAACATTGAGTTAAGTTTGGTTTTGTTTTTTTAACCTAACTCCCCAGCACTACATGGCAATAACTGCTCTTTCAGTAACAAATTTCATTTGGAAAACCCTAGGTGAAAAAAAAAAACAAAACACGCAGAGTACATGATTAGCCCTTTTAAGAAATGAGAAGATTTATTGTGAGTCTCCAGTGGTCTTAGCACTGTTTGCTTGGCCTGACTAAGGTTTGGGAGCTAAGAGAATACAAAACAAAATTTCAGGATAAAAATTCAGCATCACTGGGTCACCTTCTCTTTCCTATTCAAGAGATCAAGGTATTGTCTATTCCCTTGATGTCAAATCTAACACAGGACTGAGCAAGGCTAGGAGCACATTCCTGAGCAAGGTTTCGTCGTTGAGTTGATTTGGACTCCTGGCAGCCCTACAGCCCTACAGAACAGCCCAGAACTGCCCCTGTGGGGTTTGGGACAGCAGCTCTCTGGGAGTAGAAAGCTTTGTCTTTGTCCAGAGGAGTAGCTGGTGGTTTCAAACAGCTGCCCTTGGAGTTAGCGGCCCAACTAGGAAGCCATTATGCGGCGAAATACTGGATTTATTATTGTGTGGAAACATCAGGACATTTCCTGACACTGCCTTCTATTATCAGAAGATAAGAGGGACAAAGTTCATATTAAGTACTAAAGTTACTGTTCAAGGGGTCTAAAATTGAAAGCTCACTGCCATCAAATCGATTCCAACTCAAAGCCACTCTGTTGGACAGAATGGTCCTGCTCTCCTTAAGGGTTCCAAGACTATCGATTGTCTGTGTGCGCATCACTGCCCCCTCGTGGGAGGAGGAGGGCCAGCCTTGCTCCTGGACAGCTGCTGCGGGATTTGAACGGCCAACTCTGTGGGCCACAATCCCGTGCACAACCACGACACCATCAGGGCTCAGCCCGAGACTGTCAATGTTTATGAAAGCAGACAGCCTCACCTTTCTCCCAAAGAGCAGTTGGTGGGTTTGAATCACTGAACCTGCAGTGAATAGCCCAAAGTTTAGCCTCCTGTACAAAACCTCTTTTGATAAGTTCACTCTAGATTCTTGATATATATTTGAAATTAAAACTTCCTACTCTGAATATATGAAGATTTTTTTTCTGAAATAAAATGTCATATGTGTAGGGTTTTTTCACTCTCTTTTACCAGACTTTTTTTTCTCATTTCTCAGAAGGCATCAGTGAAAGCGTTGTAGTAAATGGAAGTGGAAGGACAACATTTTCTTTTTTAACAAAGTTTCCCCATTTATAGAACTATAAAATTTTATGAAATTAATTTTATATGAAATTTTATACCCATATATATGTGAAGATATGTTACAGTACCACAGAAGCTGTTAATGCATACCTTGGCCTCAACTACTAAGCTCTTTCTTCCACTTTTTTGTGGCATGATTAACCTCCACAACACGATATTTTATCGGAGGTGTGATAAAAGTAATTAAAGCTACAACATTTTGAAATATGCATTTATTGATTAACCACTCCATTTTATTATATTGGTCTATTTAAAATACTTCATAAGTTATTTCACAAATGAAATGTTATAAACCTATATCCATGCAAATTGAAGAAAATGTAATTTGGACTGGTTTTATGGGTTACACAAGGAATAGCATTAACATAAGCAGAATAATAATCTTGGTAAAAGAGTCATTTGTGTGTATAAGTTTGTTAGTCTTTCATTTTTATTCATAGAAAATTTGATATGGGGAAGTAATTATGTTTTAGAATCAATAATTATTACTTTAAAACTTATCTTAAATGTGGTTTGAAGCTTTTTCCCATGGCATTTTCTGGTGGCAAACAAGTCACTTTGAGGATTAATGTGTGTTTGATCTAAGTCTTGGTATTTTCAATCATCTCATGTTTTCCAAAGAAAAATAATAAATAAGAAATATTAATGATTTGATATCTTTGAATTATGATGGAGACAAGGAATATTGAGTATAACATGGACTGATTGAAGAACAATAACAACAAACTCGGTCTTGAAAGAAGTACAGAATGCTCCTTTAGAAGCAAGGATGGCAGGACTTGGCACTTGTATTTGGATATACGACCCAGAGAGGGAAGATCCTTGAGAAGAACATCATGCTTGGTAAATGGAAAGCAAAGATTATTGAAAAAGATGGACTCACACAATGAGATGAATTGACATAGATCAAACAAAGTAATGGCTGCAAGAGGGTCAGGACTGGGGAATGTCGGGCTCTGTTAGACAGGGGGTCACAATGTCTCAGGACCTGCTCTATACCATCTAATAGCAATAATAATAAAAACTGTATGATGCAGTATTAGCAATGCTTAAGTATTCTTAAAGTTATCATAGTACATATTTATATAATAAAATATAACATCTATTTGCATAATATCCTTTTGTAGAAAACAGGTAATAGTCAATTCTAACAAATTATTCTAAACATTTCAATTGAATACTTTGCTAATATTTGAATACATATTTTAATATATTCATAATTATTGTCTATCGTTACTATGAAACCCTTTTTGCACTAAAACTTTTATAAAAATTTTAGATAAATGCATTTTACTTCTAACTATTCTTAACACTTTGTCAAATTTAGTGGACATGGAATCATATCTGTTTTCTATCATGAAGACTTTTCCTTTCATCAATTTTATCTTCAGTAAATCAATTTCACTAAAATCTTTTAAATCTCATGTTTGCATTCAGATTAAATAGTCCCAGTTGGTTTGCATGACAATTCAAGCAAAACTAAAATGGCTCATTAAAAATATACATTTAAATTTTTTAGGACAAACAACAGCAAGAGATGATACACTTTTTTAAAAAAATAAAACAATAAAAATACCAAAGTCGCAGCCATTGAGTCAACCCTGCCTTATACTGACACCCGTAGGTTTCCGATCCTCTATTTACGGGGCTAGAAAGCCCCGCCTTCCTCCCACGGAACTACTGGTAGTGCCCAATCCAATTGCAGACCTGTAGGCTTGCAGCCCAAAGCATGACCTCCACGTCAGGTCACAGTGGGCCCATCCCGGTGGTGTGGTGGTGATGCATGTAGTTGCTAGCTGCAAGATCAGCCATTCACAACCACAACCCATTCCCTGCAACCAAGATGAGGCTGTCGACCGAGACTGAAACCCAGAAGAACTGTTCTAATCCACCCTAGAGGGTCACTCTGAGTCACAACTGACTTGATAACAGTCAATTGGGTTGTTTTTTATATACATAAATACCATTAAAATTACGGTATGTATTTTAAAATGTTTTCATATTTGGCACCCTTCTGTTTCTAACAAAATCTAAACTTGATTCAATAAGTTGACATGTTATTAATACTCCATCAATTTCAAAGATGTATCTATTTGGGAGGAGTTCTTTTTTTTTTTTTTTTTTTTTTTTTTTTTTTTTTTTGGCATCATTGCTCTCCAGTGGTGGGAGTAGGAGGCCCAGCCCATTGCTGGAATTGAACCTCCGTCCCAGTGGGCAGCAGTCCCGTGCACAACCACTACGCCACCGGGGCTCAGCCAGGAGGAGTTCTTAATAATTCAGTGATCCAAGAAATTTAGTTCCTAGGCTTTCCAATTCAGTAGTATGTAGGTGTTCAAACAAATTTTCTGTATAGAATGGTACAACTCAACTCATGGCCTAGTGACTCTATAGGATAAAGCTTCAGTAACCGTTTACAGGAGTAGCAAACCTCATTTTTTCTCCTGTGAAGGGGCTGGTGGTTTCGAATCTTTTCAAATCCAGATGGTGTCATTTTTATCTGGATTTATAAAACTGAATTCAAAATAGTGCCACATGCTTTACTTCTGCGAACATGGGCGTTAGTGGTGTGGTAATGGTTTTTTAAAAATTGCGTAGTCTCAAATGTCACTGATATAAAACTGATAGCATTTACCTATAAGGCAAAGCCAAAATCCAAACCTACTGCTCTTGAGTCCATTCCAACTCAAGCAGACCACCTGGGATGGAGCACGACTGCCCCTTGTGGTTACCGCGGAAAGGCATTCTTAGGGAAGCCTGCAGTCGCAGTTGATGCATACAAATTGTGGTCCTTCACATGGGAGCTTAACACTTAACGATGTGTTAAGTATATCTCGTGTACATAGAATTATAGCAGTAATGACTATTTTGTCATTTTGTCCACCCACAAGATGAACAACAAAGGTGATCACAATTTCGTTAGGAGGATCCTCTGAGGTCATAGAAAGCCACGCTTCAGAGAACAATGCTTCAAAACCCCACCTGCAAGTGCTTGCCTTAAAACTGACTCTTCATATATAATCAACACAAACATCTAAAGTAGATACAGATGCTTCTTCAGCACCTATAAATTTCCTGGTTTTCACATTGGTATTGATATTATATAATATCATGGAAAATGATCAGCGTGCAAAACATTTAATTCAAGCTATTCTTCTTTATCAACTCAACTGAGGATTTAGGGTTTTACAAACTATTCAATGAATTTTATCCTACTTTTCCTCATTTCCTAAAGAAATTGTTGCTTTCATAGCATAAGAAAGACTGTAAAAATATTTATGTAAGTTGCTGACCTCTCTGTGGCATAACCACTCAGCTTCTTTTCCCTGTACATAACTTTTATTCAGCTATATTTTTCAACATTTCACATGGGTGTGCCTGGCTATCAGCCTGGCAGTTTTGAGAATCTCACAAGACAAGACTCAGGGCATCACATGGCCCTCCAAAGTAGTATCATCACACACGTCTACCACCAAATGAGACCAAAAGGAGTTAACGGTCTCTGGCAGTTGGTTTCTTAGAAAAAGACATTTTTATTAGCCATACCTCTGTGTATTGTCCTTTAAAATTACTTTGTGCCAGGAAAAGGTCAGGAAAAGAAAGGTATTTTACTTGGGGATCTTTGCAATGTAATCCTATATTAAAGTGAGAATTCTTTGTCCTGCCTACATATCTCATATACCCTTACATGAGACTATGGCAGAACCAGAAACAGCCCATTAAGGGACTAGTGAGTTATTTTAATGCAATCATAAACTTTTACATTTTATTGAAATAAAAGTCTGAGAAAAATTTTAAGCTTGACAGGACAATCTAAAACAGAGGTACAACAGTTATGCCCATAGTATTTTGGGATAGGCATTGCACTAGTCACTAAAAGTTCCATGTTTCATACTCACCAGTCTCTAAGTGGAAGAAAGAAGAGACTGTTCCCACAAGCATTTACTGTCCTAGAAACTATAGAGGGTCCATATGAATAGAAACCCACATGGTGACAGTGTTGGTTGGTTTGGTGGATAGTTGAGGACTGCCCCATGAAGCTAGAATGTGCTCACTTCTAGGAACTTAGTGGCTTAAGCATGGAGAAGCTAATTTCTGATCCTTTTGAAAACACAAGGCTTTCACCATAAAAAAAGATGAGCTACTCCCAGAATGATGTACAACCTCAATAACTCACAGAGGCAGCTAGACTCCATCCAGTAGGGTTTTTATGAGTCACATTGACTCCATGCAGTGAACTTGGTTTGGGCCTCTGGTAGGTACAAAACAAGTCCTGGAATCACAATACAATATATTGCACTGGGAAAATCTGCTGCATAAGACCTTTCTATAATGTTGAAGAGCAAGGATGTAACTTTCAGAATTAAGATTTACTTGATCCAAGCTAGGGTATTTTCATCTGCCTCATGTATATGAAATTGGACACTGAATAAGGAAGACCAAGAGAAATTGATCATTTGGATAATGGTGGTGAATAATATTGAAAGTGTCCTGAGCAGATAGTAGAACAAACATATCTGTCTTGGAAGAAGTACAAGGAAGATTCTCCATGGAAGTAAGGTCTACATCTGTCAGATTCTTGTTAACTGTCCATGAGCCATTATCAGACTCACAGTATTTATTTATAGATAATTGAGCCAGATAATGAAGAATGAGCCTTGAGGTTATGATGATCCCTTTAGCAATTTCCCCTGCTTGTTGTATTCAATGTTTCAGTTTATCCATATTTAACTAAAGGAAGGGTGTATCATGATACATACAGGAGGTAGTCAAACTCATTTTTTATAAGTATTACTTTTATGTCTTCATGAAATTGTTGATCATTTGAATATCAATAGAAAATTTGACAGTTGTTATAAAGCATTAATTTACATTACAAGATAACATAGCTTCAATTGTCATTATTTTTGAACACTTGGCTAAATAGAAAATATACTTAATTCATATCATATTTAGAAAGATAAAATGTACCCAGATTGCTGAAATCTAAAATCATAATGCAGATAACTTTTCTCAGACACCAATTTAGAGCTTTTATTTGTAAAGGAACTAGCAGAGTAAGGTATTAAATATGATAGTTCCTCATTTTTTCGCTTTCTTCTTCATAACATCTCATATTCTATTGTTGACATTCTTGTTGACATTAAGCTTATTTTCTATAACTTCCTAAAATCTGCCTTTATGTTCTTAAAAGTTGAAACACATTTCTAGCTCATTCATAATATTATTATATTTCTCTACAGTTATTAAAAGCAATACATCTAGTAAAATATTTTCAAAAAGTAAGGATAGTGTGACTTCATTTTCCATACTTTAGACATGTTATCAGGAAAGACCCGACCCTAGAAAAGGGTATCTTACACCCAAAAGTAGAGTCAGTGTGAAAGAGAAAGATCTTCAATGAGATGGACTGACATAGTGACTGCAAAAGGTTCATCAACAACAGCACTGAGGATGCAGAGGACCAGGCACTGTCTAATTCTGAATCCACTGGAGAGATTACAACACTGTGCACCGAAAGTGAGAGCAGCAGTTCCCTGAGGATAGGGGAAAGGTGGGATTCGAAGGGAAAGAACAAGGAACAAATTGCAATGCCTGACATACCACACACGCGCGCGCGCACACACACACACACACACACATATCCGGGGGACACACAACAGAAACATGAGTGGAAGGAAACAGTGGATGCTGTGAAATATGAAAATAAAAATAGGGGCTGAGCCCTGGTGGCGTAGTGGGACTGCAGCCCACTGGGCTGGTGGTTCAAATCCAGCAGAAGCTCTCCACGAGCAAGACTGGGCCTCCTACTCCCACCAGTGATGCCCCCCCCCCAAAAAAAATTTATAAATTATCAAGTGTTCATGAGGGTGGGAGGATGAGGATGGGGGGAAGGACCTTATACCAAGGGTTCAAGTAGAAAGAAAATATTTTAGAAATGATGAGAGAAGCATATCTACAAGTAGCTTGATACAATTGATTTATGGATTGTTATAAGAGCTATAAGAGCATCCAATAAAATGATTTACTTAAATAAAAAACATAATAATAGTAAAAATATTAGCGGTGGCTCTCAGGAGCGGCACTGGGTGGTGCCCATGACCACCAGAGGCAGCGATGCCCACAAAACACAAAAAACAAAAAACACACAAAAATAGTAAAAATATTTATTTATTTATTTATTTTGGGGGGGCATCACTGCCCTCTGGTGGTCGTGGGAGCAACCCAGACTTGCTCCTGGAGAGCCGCCACCGGGTTTGAACCTCCAAGCCCGTAGTAAAATTATTTAAAAGCATTTGCTTTAACTTGTTTTCCTCGGTGTCTCACAGTGATCTTTGACTGGGATTCAATAAGAGGGTTGTTTTCTCTTGAAAAATGGGAGAAGTCATGTCCCAAGAAGTTAACTGGCTTCACTAGACACAGCTGGCACACTGGGCCTAGAACCTGACTTTTTATCTAGAGTTGTAAAATCATTTGCACTGTGCCAAGTCCTATCCTATGCTGCTCGATTCATAAGGCAAAAGTAAAAACTACAGTGTGTGTTTGCTGCTAAATGTTTAGTTGAACTAATTCAATTATCACTGAAACAAATTAAAGTAAGAAAGAAGTTTATCAAGAAATTGTAGAAAAACTAAATTTGCATACTTTACTGGAAAATAACTTTGATGGAGATAAGATTGAAGACCTTGAGTTGGTCTAAATTAAATTTCAAAGTGTTATCTCACTAGGATAAAATATACCCAGTTCCTAGCAAAACATTGATTGGGAAAATGGATTACCTAGAACTTGGGAATATATTGTCTACTATACAAGCTGTTCAGTTGTTGGACGAGAGAGACACAGAACTGAAGCTTTTGAGATTTTTTTTTTCCCATCCAACAATTCTGGAAAATTCTACCTTCCTATGATAGCTGCTTAGTATGTATATTGGTGTGTGAGTCTGGAAACAAATACATATACACTCATGTATTTATAAGAAGGAACTTTATATAAAAGAGCAACTATACATAGGAAAATCATCTGAGCCCAGTCCAATTCAAGTTGATAAGTCCAAAGTTATCTGATATATCAGATACCAGTCTATATATTTCCCTTCAGATTCACACAACACATGCAGTGATGCCAGATGAAGGAAGACAACAGGCCAATGTGGCAAGTTTTGGGGATCCAGTGACATTGGAAGTAAAGCATCTCAACGCTGATGTGGGTTCTGAGCAGTTAGCTCCTTGACCCCGGGTTCTCTGTGTTGAGGGCTCGTACCTGTCCTAGTGTACATGTTCTGGTCTAACCAGATTTGCAAGAGAATTGAGGTCATGATAGTGAGGGTCAGTGGGATTGGGGGTGAGGCATCAAATAACTAGAGGAATGTTGTTTGTTTTGCTGGTGCTATCCTGCACCCTGGATGGCTCATCTCTTCCTGGTGACTTCTCTGTGAGGAGATGTCCAAATCTTGAAGATGCTACAATGATGTAAATAATTTTTACAAGAAAAAGCTTAAACTGAATTCTTAGATTTTTGTCCAAGCCTTTCATTCTGTGAACTATTCCCCTGATAACTTTTGTGGTTTTTAGATTAATTAGTCCAAACTCAAACAATAAGACAAAGATAAAAATAGTGAGTAATATTGCATACTTACCAAACTCCTAAGAAGAACATCATGTTTAGTAGAGTAGAGGGTCATCACACAAAAGGGGAGGTTATTCAAGAAGATAGAATGGCACAGCAGCTGCAATAATAGGGATAACGTAACAGTGATGGTTAGTATGACAGAGGCCCAAGTAGTGTTTCATTCTGTTATATATTGGCTTACCCTGAGTCGGAAGCAACGTGACAGCACATAACAACAACATTTATTACACACCAGTTTACATTCTTAATTTTTATTATAGTAATATAATATTTGTCATTTCTACATTTTTAGCATGTCTAATTCAGCGATTCATAAAAGTATATGCGGTCAGTACTAACAACTATCAGTGTAATACAAATTGAAAAGATGGAACTTATGGAACTTATCTATCAACATGTCCAAGGACAAATTATTATAATATAAAGGAGCTCATATTCAAAGCTACACCTCAAAATATAAACACTTAACCAATTACCCCATGACATCCAAATGAACACCTTCCTTTAAACTTTTGTCTGTGTTTGCCAGTATAAAAGTGCCAGGCAAAAGCTTCTAAGACCTCTTTATTTAAGTAAATGAGAACCCAGAGAGTCATGAAAAACAGGTCACTGACAATGTAAAACAGAGGTCCGACTTGAGAGGCCTTATCTACTGAATAGCAGCCGTTTAAATAGGTGCAAGGCCCTTCTCAGGCAGAATAATCTCTGCAAATTCAATTCAATGTGATTATGAACTATGTAATGACTTATGGAAATTTAAAGTTAGGAGCAAACAGATTGATTTGTGCTCTGCTGACCAAAGCCTATTCTGTAGGGACTGGCACAAATTTTATTTTCATGTAAATCTCCCCAAATGCAGTTCTTTCTCATAAATTATAAAACTGACATTTGCCCGGGTGCATTATTTCCTGGGCAGCAGGTTCTGTGCCTGGCAGATGAAAACCCAATACAAACCCAAATGTGGATGTGAGAGAAATGAGGAGGATGTATGAAGAACAGAACTGTTTCCCATCTTCAATGTTCTAAATTGACAAATGCATTGAGACTTGATGCCCATTTAGTGAGGTGTAATAGAAAAATTTGAAATAGTAATAAGGAAGTGGTGTGTTCAAAGGCCACATGACTGCCTTTTGCCTTTGGCGAAGTTAACCTCTGTTATCTCCAGTGTCCACTTGTTTCTCATTCTTTCAATCAGCATTTCCTGAGAAACTTTTATATGCCATTCACTTGGCAATGACCTTAACAAATGAGCCATATGGAATACCTAATTAAAGGAGGTCACAAGCTAAGACATAACAGATATAAAAACCAAACAAATATTGCTGCATTAGGACTGATAGTCTTCTAGCAAAAGAATATTTTGCAAATATATATTTATTGATGATAAAAATAATGATCTTCATATACATTCCATATAGTATGTTTTATGAATGAATACAGAAGCACATGCAAGGATTGATCTTAATAATCTAAATGCTACATATGTCACAATATTAATGTTGTACTGGAATCAAACTGGGCTTTAATCCTTACTTTTCAGAACCTATTCTGCCACTGAGACTAACACCTCTCCAGCTAATAAGAGAGTGAATCTCACTATGTGACCATAAAGGATGCTTTTCAGACTGAGAATCAAATTCTGAAATTCCTATAAAAGGCACAGTCACACTCAGGACACATATCTTAAATCAACTTATTCTTCTCATCTCAGGGAATATAAGTGCAGCTGAGCCACACCTCCCCTGGCACACTGGGAAAAGGAAGCACTGCAGTTAGGGAAGATCCAAGAACCATCCATGGAGTCTTGGCCCAGTTACTCACCCTCAATCAAAACCAATTGATCATGAACTCCAAGGGATGTTAAGGACCTATGAAAAGAATTTTCACTAAAAAAGAACTGGATGTTTGCAAGTCTTAAGAAATATGATGGAAAGCAAAGAAATAATAGAAATTTCAAAATAATAGAAAACTTTATGAAACAAAAATATCAACATGTGACACCATTGTTCCATGGCATCATCTCCACCTAGGATGATAACTTTCTGAAAGCGGGGTTTCCATCCTCCCTCCAAACATTCTGCTAGATTTCCCTCATACTGCATTCAAGCAGGAGCCTGGGCACCCTCCAGGGACTTACAGGAATTTCAAATGTTTTTTTTGAGTTTGAGAGAGAAAAAACTAATCTGTAGTTACAACACCAGGAATGTAGAGTGGATGGGACAATAGTCCCCATCTGAATTTGTATAGTACAGCTATGGGTACTTCACAAATTTCTTGAATTTACTCACCAACGCAGTTTTCAATTTGAAAAAAAAAATTAACCTTCATAAACAGCCTGTGCTCTTCAAAACAAAATCTATATTTTATAAAGAAGGATTGCTTCTTTTAATACAAAAAAGGTCACAGTAGCTGTTGAGCTGACCTTTCTACCTTCAATTTCACAGGTCTAGAATGGCCGTTCTCAACCTCCCTCATGCTGTGCCCCCTTTAATACCTTTCCTCTTGCGGTGGTGACCATCCCAACCAGAAAATTACCCTCATTGCCACTTCACAATCACTTCATTGCTACATGGGTTGCAGCCCAAAGGTTGAGAACCACTGGTATAGAATACCCCCAGAGGTGACACTATTTTGATTGGACAGTGTTTTTAAGAGACACATACGATGACTAAACATGTGTAATGCCAAAAAGACTTCTGTAAAGCCATTTGATGACACAGACATGCTTACACTTGTTGTGCTAGGAATAAACCTATGCATGTATGCCTGAACAGGAAACCTAGCAATAATCCTATTTGACTTACCCATGTGGGTATTTCCTGTACTTCTGACACGTAATGTTATCATGCCACTTATTATTCAGGGAGACTTATTCAGATTTTAGTTATTGTAAAAAATGTGAAAGCAGTCATACATTTTCTTCAAGTGAACATAGTCACGTATTCTTTATGGAGATCAATTTTAGAAGATTTAGAGTGCCCCAGAAATACCTCATCTCAGAGAATCAATAGGTTTTAGGTTCAAAGTTAGTTTATCCACCCCAGCAGTATTACAAAAAGTTACAAAGCGATCTTCAAGTTTCACAACCACCAAGGGTAGATGAAAATTGCACTCTTTAGCTACTGTCCTCTGCTTTACTTCTCTGGTTTCTGTTATCATTTGCAATGGCCATGCAGAGCTCACAGATAAAAGTCATGATGAAAGGCTTTAGGAAGGAAGATAACACAGTGCAATGACAGTGAGAAATGCTCCAGCTTGAGTTGCTCATCATGGTGTTCAAAAGCTCTCCCTAGTCTGCTAAAAAAAATCCCCCATAGGTCTACCCCTCTGCCCTAAGGAAAAAGAGCATCCAATTTAAGATCCAAGGGTCAGCAAGCCCAGTTTCCAGATTTAGGAGGCAAAGGTACCCACTCCACAATCCAGCACATCTCTTTATTTGTTCTGGTGCGGGAAGTCCACCACTCAGTGCCCTGCTCTGAATCCTGGTTCTGCCACTGCTCCTCTGAGGAGACCTCTGTCATCTGGATCCGGCCACTTGACTGCACAAGGCTCTTGAGTACCGGTAAGGAGCTTCCCTCCTGCCTCTTGCTTTCGGGAGTCTTTGTCACTAATGACTGCGTAGTGGTGGTTGCTGATAGGTGTCATCATATTGGTTCTGACTCCTAGCAACACACAATGGAATGAGGCCCCCGCACCCCTGACCCTGCCCTGTCCTCACAATGGGCCCTATACAAGCCATTTCACCGCATGCCTTTCTCTCCCTCACTGACACACTACTTTCCCAAACATGATATTCCTTCTCCTAGCACTGGGTGAAAACATGCAAATAGTGCAATGTCTAATTCAGAGATTGGTTACTTGACATCCCTCTGGGTATAAAGTAAGTCCTCTTAGAAATAGAAAGAGAGAATCTGAAACTAGCGAGGAAGAAAAGTCACCCATTGGGCAGATGCAAGATTCCAGCAGCAGCCAACAGCAGTGGCACCAGATGCCATAGCAGCAGGGTCATAGCAAAGAGTGGAAGAAGCATGGAGCCCACTCCTGGTCCATGCAATGAGTACACAACTGCCTCTGGCAGGATCTTGATCTGAAGTGGGGCTGTATTTTAAATATTTGTCAGTGTAAAGGAGCTTTGTAATCTTTACCAGAGTAGCAAATAGGCCAATGGGCTAAAGGCCTGAAAGGTTGAGGACCAGAAAGAAAT